>CAUYQV010048046.1:0-17020 GCA_963574575.1 Galagoides demidoff
GGGACTTAATTAAACTGAAAAGCTTCTATACAGCTAAGGAGACAACAAACAAAGCAAATAGACAACCTACACAATAGGAAAGGATATTTGCATATTTTGAATCAGACAAAAGCTTGATAATTAGGATCTATAAAGAACTCAAATTAATCCACATGAAAAAAGCCAACAATCCCACATATCAATGGGCAAGAGACATGAATAGAACATTCTCCAAAGAAGACAGACAAATGGCTAACCTACAAAGAACTCAAGCTAGACCTTCCAATTGATCCTGCAATTCCATTACTGGGTATCTACCCAGAAGGAAGAAAATCCTTTTATCATAAGGACACTTGCACTAGTCTAGGTTTACTGCAGCTCAATTTACAATTGCTCAAATGTGGAAACAGCCTAAATGCCCACCAATGCAGGAATGGATCAACAAGCTGTGGTATATGTATATCATGGAATATTATTCAGCCATTAAAAAAAATGGAGACTTTACAGCCTTTGTATTAACATGACTAGAAGTGGAACACATTAATCTTAGTAAAGCATCACAAGAATGGAGAAGCATGAATCCTATGTACTCAATTTTGATATGAGGACAATTAATGACAATTAATGACATGGTACGGGTGGGTGGAGGGGAGAGCAGAGAGAAAGAAGGAGGGAGGGGTGAGGAAAGGAAGAGTAGAGAAAGGGAAAGAGTGAGGGGGTGGGGTCTTGGTGTGTGCCACACCTTTAGGGAGCAAGACAAGATTGTAAGAGGGACATTACCTAACAAAAGCAATCAGTGAAACTGGTTTCTTGTACCCTCAATGAATTCCCAACAATAAAAAAAAAAAAGTCCTACTTTGGCTTGATGCCCATAGCACAGTGGTTATGGCTCCAGCCACATGCACCGAGGCTCACAGGTTCAAACCCAGCCCAGGCCTGCCAAACAACAATGACAACTACAACTAAAGAGTAGCCAGGTGTTGTGTCAGGCACCTGTAGTCCCAGCTACTTGAGAGGCTGAGAGGCAAGAAAATCACTTAAGCCCAAGAGTTAGAGGTTGCTGTGAACTGTGACATCACAGCACTCTACCAAGGGTGACATAGTGAGACTCTGTCTCAAAAAAAAAAAAAAAAAGTCCTACTTTATTAGCTCAAACACTCTTCAGTAAAATTAAGTAGTAATAAATTCACAAGTATTCTAAAAGTGATTTGTCATGACCAAATTATGAAAGCAAGATATTTCTATCAATAAGACATTTTAGAAAGCCTAGTAAAAACCCTCAACATGATCAGAATATAAGAATATTACAAGTGTAAAATGAAGTAACACATCTCTGCTTGCAACTACCATTTAATATTCACTTGCCATTTCAAATAAAAACCTTCAACTGGGAGAAATGGATAAGCACATGTAAAAGACTGAAACTGGACCTACATCTTTCACCACTCAATAAAATTGATTCAAAATGGATAAAAGATCTAAATCTAAGGCATGAAACAATAAAAATCTTTGAAGAAAGTGAGGAAAAAACACTTAAAGATATCAGCCTGGGGAAAGACTTTATGAAGACTTATGAATTTTCAGTGACAATTGCAACAGCAACAAAAATAAACAAACAGGAATAAATTAAATTGAATAGCTTCTGTACAACTAAGGAGACAACAACCAAAGCAAACAGACAATCATCAAAATGGGAAAAGATATTTGTTTATTATAAATCGGACAAAAGATTGATAACTAGGATCTACAGAGAACTCAAGTTAATCAACATAAAAAGAGCCAACAATCCCTTGTATCAATGGGCAAGAGGCATGAACAGAACCTTCTCTAAAGAAGACATATGACTAACAAACATATGAAAAAATGCTTATTGTCCCTAATTATCAGAGAAATGCAAATCAAAACAACTCTGAGATACTACCTAAGCCCATTGAGAATGGCCCACATCACAAAATCTCAAAGTTGAAGATGCTGGTGTGAATGTGGAGAGAAGGGAACACTATTACACTATTGGTGGGACTGCAAACTAATACAACCTTTTTGGAAGGAAGTATGAAGAATCCTAAAGAACTCAAACTAGACCTCCCATCTGATCCTACAATCCCATTACTGGGAATCTACCAAGAAGAAAAAATACCCTTTTATCATAAAGACATTTGCACTGAACTGACTGTAGCTCAATTTACAATCACCAAAATGTGGAAACAACCTAAATGCCCCCAAATCAGGAATGGATTAACAAGCTGTGGTATATGTATACCATGGAATATTCAGCCACAAAAAAAGATGGAGACTATACAGCTTTTGTACTAACTGGGATGGAGGTGGAACACATTATCCTTAGTAAAGATTCACAAAAAAGAAGCAGCAAGAATGTACTCAATTTTGATGTGAGGACCATTGATGACCTAGTACATGGTGGGGGGTGGGAGAATGCGGGGGGCAGAGAGAAGGAAGTAAGGAGGGGGCGGGTCACAGTGTCTGGCACACCTCTTGGGGGCAGAACACATTTATAAGAGGGACTTTGCCTGACAAATGCAATAAGTGTAACCCAGTTCTTTGTACCCTCAATGAATTCCCCAACAATAAAAAAAAAAAAAAAACAAAGAAAGAAAACCTTCAAGTCGATAATTTCTAGGGCTATAATTGGCTATACTATAATATGAAATTGAAATATTATGTTATTTGGAAAGTCAAAATAGAGAATAACTACTATTTTTTCTCTTTTAGAAAAAGGTTATGACTCAGCACCCATAACCAGTGGTTAGGGCAACAAAAACATACATCAAGACTGGTGGGTTCAAACCCAGCCTGGGCCTGCTAAACAACAATAACCGTAACAAAAAAAAAAAAAAAAAGCCAGACATTGTGGTAGGTGCCTGTAGTCCCCACTAATTGGGAAGCTGAGGCAAGAGAATCACTTAAGCCCAAGAGTTTGAGGTTGCTGCGAGTTGTGATATCACAGCACTCTACCAAGGGTGACACAGTGAGACTGTGTCAAAAAAAAAAAGTTATACTCATGCTCAAATGCTAGATTGTCCAATAATACATAGCACTTATTCTAAATTCCAATAGGATTCCAAAATGACTGGTCATCTTCAGTTAATACAATGTCATCTTGTTCATATTTTAGTATAATACCTTTCTACAAACTAGCTAGACTTCTCATTACCATAACTGCATGATAGCATAGAAAATTCACTATTGTCACTGTAAGTTTATAGAAACATTCTCAGCCTGCCCAAAACTATTATAAACTTAAAAAAAAAACTATTATAAACTTAAATCTTTCTTTAATTATTGAATTCACTTTTTAAAAATCAAATATAAGCAGGCACAGCTCAAGTCTGTAATCCCAGCACTCTGGCAGGCCCAGGTAGGTCGGCAGCCTAAACTATGGAATTCAAAACCAGCCTGAGCAAGAGCAAGACCCTGTCTCTACTAAAAACAGAAAAACTAGACAGGCATTGTGGTGGGCACCTATAGTCCCAGCTACTGGGGAGGCTGGGGCAAGAGGATCACTTGAGCCCAGGAGTTTGAGGTTGCTGTAAACTATGACGCCATGGCACTCTACCTGGGACACCAGAGTGATGCTTTGTCTCAAAACAAAAAAATGTATATATAAAATAAAATAAAAATCAAATATAAAATTTCCCTTGGTAATGAAGGTTATAATGTCATAATTGCAAAAAATGTGGTTTTCTACAATTCCTCCAAAGAAAAAGGATATGAAGAGAATGTAGACAAATATATGATCTACCAACACTAATATGTAATTTTTAAATAAACAAATTGACAAAAACTACATTACCACATGTCTGTTATAATAATGAAGACAAAGACGCAATTCTTAAGTCCCATTGCCTCTAAGGTTATCCAACTTAGTCTAAGAACAGAGGAACACCTATAAAGCTGAGATTCGGTTCACTGGTCTATCTCCCCAAAAACCTCAACTGCTGAAAACAAGTCTTTCATAGTTTTCCCTTATGGTTAGTTAGTTTTATATTGCATTGTGTTTTCTGTAATAGTACAATAGGATAAATTAACATGATAAAATGTAGAAATGTCAAAATGATGCCAGTGAGTATAATGATAGCAGTTTTTGTAAGATTTAAAAAGTAATTTATAAGTTAGGATTTTAAGATTCCATTCTTTTAAGTAAACAACTTAATCATCAGTTTATTTCTGTGGGACTTAATATATCAGCTTATCAACATAAAAAAACTATTTTTTCCAGACTTCCCAAGATCTCTAGTATCTCATCTTTACTAGAAAACCTATCTAATGTCAGCCAATTTGCAAACATCAATTTTAAGATTACAGCTTTCAGTAAAAAAAGAAATTAAAGTTCACTTCAAGTATTTACATTGGCATGGATTGTACAGACTACTGAAGAATTAAGAAATGACTGACATGGAGGGCTCCATTTTGCCATCAATCACATACTGCATGCACCAGTTTTCCCATAACTTTAATCAATAGATAGACATAATAAATCTATCATCTAACGTACTCAAATTCATTACTCTGTCTTTGTGAAAGCTTGACACCTTGGCTTATATCACATATTTGCAAACTAAGTATGTATTCCACTATAAGGATAAGAACAAAGAAAGTAGAATAAACAGCTTTTCAAGTTTACATTTTCATCAAACAAGAAAACAAGTACATGGGTGCTTCCACCATAAAACTGCTAGGGTCAATTTTAACATCACTAGATCTTCAAGTTTTCTTCAAAATATGCAGGAGAATCTTTACTGTTTCATAAACAATTATCTGGTACTTAACATTATAATTGACTCCAACAACTAAACCCCAAACAAAAACACCTTTAATAGCAGATACTACCTAAACAACTTTTTTTTAATTTTAGATTAATATAAGGATACAAACAATTAGGTTACATTGTTTGCATTTGTTAGATGAACACCCAAGCTGTAGTTGAACCCATTACCTAGGAGGTGTGCCACAATGCCCTTATGTTGCATCCATTAGGTCAGAGCATACTAATGCCTCTAAATAACTTTTAATGATAACAAAAAATACTTCTATTACCTACATAGATAGTCTAATAAATATTCACTGGTAAGTATAGTTTGTTCTAGAACCATGGAAAATAAAAAATCCAGTAAGAAACCAAAGAAATTATTCAAGTGAAATTTATCAATTTCACATAAAAGCATTTTTTAAGAAAAAATATCAGTTTTTCCAAGTCTTCACTTTTTCTATAATAATATTTTCATGATCTTAAAGCTTTATATTTGATAATTTTATAAGAAAACGCAATAACAAAAGCAGTAAATAATGAAGATTTATTTAAAAAATTATTTGTTTCTAATGAAGAGGCTAAGAAAAAAATCCAATGTTTTGGAGGTTATTTAAAGTACTTTAAGACAAACCTGACAAAAATCTGACCACAGAAAATAATTTTCATCTCTCCTGATACAAATATATTTTCTATTCAAACATTCCTATATACAACACATTTAATGTAAAGAGATACTAATAACAATCTAACCTAACTTTTTTGTTTTTGAGACAGAGTCTCATTCTTTTGCCCTGGGTAGAATGCTATGGCATTATAGCTCACAGCAACCTCAAACTCTTGGGCTTAAGCAATCCTCTTGCTGAATTCAGCCTCCCAAGTAGCTGGGACTACAGGTTCCTGCCACAATACCCAGCTAGTTTTTCTAATTTTAGTAGAGACAGGCTCTCACTCTTGCTCAGGCTAGTCTCAAACTCCTGAGCTCAGGCAATCCACCTGCCTCAGGCCTCCCAGAGTGCTAAGATTACAAGCCGGGTCTGTGGAGCCTGACCCATGGTCTAACATTTCTGATCATTATTTATAAGTGTCAGGAACTGTGCTAAATGCCTTGTATTCATATTAATCCTAACAGCAATATATACTTCTTTATGTATGGGAGTTTGAGGTATAAAGAATATATACTTCTTTACGTATGGGAGTTTGAGGTATAAAGAAGTTAAACAATTTACTAAAACCCACACAATGACACAGACTCAAATCCATCAAAACCCATATCTTATTTCTGTATCACTATGTAGCAAATCCTCAAAAAAACATTATTTCATTCAACATTTCACTGTAACACTGATGAAGAAAAAAATCAGTTCCTGACCACAGCCACTGCTTATATAGAGTTTGCATGTTTGTATGGGTGTACAGGGTACTCCAGTTTCCTCCCACATCCCAAAGATGTGCACATTATATGAGTGAACACGTCTAAATGGATCCAGAATGAGCGAGCATGGGTATGGCTGTGCCCTGCATGGAATGGCATCTTGTCCAGGGATGGTTTGTTGCCTTGTGCCCTGAGTTGCCAGGATTGGCGCCAGCTCCCAGCAGCCCTGAGCTGGAATAAGCAGGTTGAAAAATGAACTAATGAATAAATAGATACAGATTAGGATAAAATCAAAATCTATAAAGTGCACAGTAATCATACAAATGAACAACAACACACGGTGCGGGATGAACGTGCTCAGCAAGTATGCCATGTTGACTTTTGTTTGGTTCTGAGCTGCACGATGGCAGGAGGTGCTCTTTAAATTTTTCACTTTGCAGACACTCCTTGATTTAACCTACCACCACTATGACTGTCATCATTCACTGATTCACCAAATACTGGGCAAATAATTATCTTACTTATTTTTATTAATCTTAAATGTGTATTTAGTTCATACCATTTCAATGTTTAGTATTAGAAATATTTTGGGTATTTAGATGTTTAGTAATGTTTCTGTGACCAGAAATATGCCATAACATAAGAACTTAACTCTTGTTTGTATCAATTAACCTATGGTAAATTGGTTTCCTTACACATAGTTTGACTTAAAGTCATTACCAGGAATCTACCAAAAACTTAAGTAAGGATTTAATATCACTGTATATAAAGTATACATGGTAGCTGGCACAATGCCTCATACCCAATAAGAACAAAATAAAAATAAAACTTTTATCACAGTGTTTATATCTTCTTTACTTACTCTGTGATAATTCTGGATTTCCCTTTAGATTCATCATCTTTGGAATTGAAGGGCCATACACATCCACATCTAACAAACCGACGGCCTTTGACTATAATAAAAAAAACAAAAAACAAAAAACAGAATTTACCTTAAAATTATTCCCACTCTTGACTTGGCACCCATAGCTCAGTGGCTAGGGCGCCGGCCACATATACCAGGACTGGTGGGTTTGAACCAGCCTAGACCTGCTAAACAATGACAACAACAACAACAACAAAAAAATAGCCAGGCATTGTGGCGGGTGCCTTGTAGTCCCAGCCACACGGTAGGCTGAGTCAAGAGAATTGCTTAAGGTCAATTCATGAGCTATGATGCCACAGCAGTCTATTGAGGGCAACAGAGTGAGACTCTGTCTCAAAAAAAAAAAAAAGAAAAATTATTTCTACTCTTCATCAAAGATGAAGCACATAGCAACAAGAATCTGACTATAGAAAGGAATATTTAAAAAATATTCCAAAATCATAACCCAGACTTTCAAAGTAAGTAAAACAGCATAACTTGGGGGTAAATATTTTCTATTGCTATACTGATATCTTCTAGAGACTAGAGAAAGCCACCCCATATGCTTTACATATATATAGTTCAGGTCTCCCACGTAGTCTCCAGTAGACTAAGACCTTTTTCATCTTAGCATGATTTTAAAAACTAAAAAATTACATATAAAAAGTATCAAAATAATGACTTACAATGGCAAACAAAACCCCAGAAAGATGCAACATTAACTTTTCAAAAGCCCATCAAACACATGAAAAAATATAACAGGAAAAAATATCACAGAAACTAGGCCATGATAAAGCAAGAGAGAAATCTGACAGAGATCTGGCATCAATGAGATGGACGAGCTAACTAGGATACTACAGGCAGACATAACACAGAGACAGCATCTTACATACAAGTCACAGTTAAACACCCAAAGTCTTCCGGAGGATCTATAAACAACTAAAACTGTTTTCTCAGATGACACATCCAGCTGCCAAAGGGCAAAATACCTGCACTGGTCTCTTCACTAGCTGCCAGTTAATCAGCAGCTTAGCCAAGGAAAGCAAAACAAAATTCACTATCCCCAAACTCTCTTCTTTTCTATTCCCCTCTCTTCTTTCTCCTTTGAATATACCAAGTCAATCTATTATTCATTTGTCTCATATACAAGTAAACAGAATACTTAACACTATCTATCTCAGAGTCATGTTTCACCAAGACTTACAGCTCTCCTCCTGCTCTCTTCATACCCTGGCAGGAGAAAATTCTTAACCTCTCGACAAAGGTTTTAAAAACTGAAACAATCCCTCACCTTCCATGTTACCTACCTATTTACAGACACAAAACTACATTTTAAAACTTGTTGTCTGGTTTCCATGAATACACAAAATAAAGTAAACTCCACGGGTGTGGCCTGTAGCTCAGCGGGTAGGGCGCCAAGGGTGGCAGGTTCAAACCCAGGCCCAGCCAAATTGCAACAAAAAAATAGCCAAGCAGGGTGGCACCTGTGGCTTATAAGGGTAGGGCGCCAGTTCCATATGCTGGAGGTGGAAGGTTCAAACCAAGCCACAGTCAAAAACTGCAAAAAAAAATAGCCATGCATTGTGGCGGGCACCTGTAGTCCCAGCTACTCCGGAGGCTGAGAAAAGAGAATCGCCTAAGCCCAAGAGCTGGAGGTTGCTCTGAGCTGTGATGCCATGGCACTCTACCGAGGGCTATAAAGTGAGACCCTGTCTCTAAAAAAAAAAATAAGTAAATTCTACATTCATGGTCCTACCTCTATAGTTCAACAAAAACCATTTAATATCTCTACATGGCTAAGTATCCTCAGAGGAAAACAATGGAATTGATATTAGCCTATACCAAAATCTCAGCTTACTTAAAATAAATAAGAAAATAGGAAGGATACTTTAAATGGTGATTTATAAAATTTAAGCTTAATACATTTAGGTACTGGCTTTCAAACTGTTAGAACAGTTAATGAGAAATTGTGACCCATTTAACTCTCTTTTAAACCACAAACAAAAATTTAGAACTAAAATTAAATTAAATTTACTACATATAAAACAAAATTTTCAAATAAGTATTCCTAAAACCTTTAGAAATGTGGCTAATTGTCAATACTGTTATCTAAAGGTCTGCTAATGACATAACTATTATGCTAGAATTTTGCCTCTTTTCTGTATCTTTCCTATGACACAAAAACTAAGAACTACTGCAAAATAATAATACCAATAAAAACAAAAAATACTTTAAAATTGTTTTTCTTTGTTCTCTTATTTATACCAATGTTGGTTTTACAATAACCTGAAGGGGTTAGGTCCCAAGTTTCAAACTGATCCTCTAACAAAACCTGCCAAGTAACATAACTTAGCTTTTTAAATTTGTGTTTTTATAAAATAAGAACATAACTAAGTGATCTAACTAATAAAAGAGTGCTAGAGTCAATTTTTTTTTAATTGTTGGGGATTCATTGAGGGTACAAAGAACCAGGTTATGCTGATTGCAAGGTAAAGTCCCTCTTATAATTGTGTTGCTAGAGTCAATTTTATCATCAATACAAGTTTCCTTCAAACTGTTAGAGAAAATCTATCCTCTATCCCACCTTCTAGAAGAAAACTAAGCCTGCCTAAAGATGAACTCTTGGCACTATAGTCTTAAAAAAAAAAAAAAAAAAGAAAAGAAAAAATGAAGAGCTACTCTAACATTTGCTGTGGTTCAGAGTAGATTTTACACATACCTAGATGGCTACCAATGTACATTATTACATAAAAATAGAGAGGGATCACAAGATTTTAGAGTTCCTTTGCTTCTTAGAGAACGGAAATACTAACAATTGAGATTTTTGTATGTATTAGGTTCTCTCTCTTAAGGAGTAGATTATTGACTGACCTAAATTTAGTCCCAATACTTGCATATATCAGAAAGAAAACAAAAGGAATGAATGTATAAAGGGGGGAAAGGAGAAAAAAAATGTATAAAAGGGGAAAGGGAGAGGAGGAGAGGGATAAAAGGAGGGAAGCAGGGAGGCAGGAAATTAATCAGCAATGTTATATAAAAGACCCACCATAAACTAGGCTCTATGGACAAATCTGACTCTTTAAAAATACATCCTAAATCACCCAGATGCCAAGACTTTCCCTGATTATATCTCTCTACTACTTTAATTCTCTCTGGGTGCCTGGCACTCAGCTAAGCATTTTATTTACAGTTCTCATTTATTCTTCACAGCAATAGTACAAAGTGGTATTATCAATACTTAAGAACAAGAAAGTTGGAAACTAACACTCAAAATGGCCATATTTCAAAGTATTCTTTCTTAGAATGAAGTAGAATGTGATACTAAATACAAATATACTAACACCATAAACCTCCACCAGAACTTTAACAGAATCTGACACAAAAGACAAGGGCCAAAAAGTAAATATCTCAAGTCCTAAGGATCAAATGATTTCTGTGGTAACCACTCAATTTGATGCCCTGTAGCATGAAAGCAGCCATAAACAACATGTAAGTGAATTAGCATAGCTGTAACCTTTCTGTAAACCTTACAAAAACAGGCAGGATATGGTTCACAGATCACAGTTTGTCAACATTCAACTCAGAGAATAAACTTGTTCATGATCAAGTTATTCAATCATCTAACAACATAATCTTGGTAAAGCCAAGAGCAAACGAGACAGAGTCATCTCTTTCGGTGTCAGAGGCACAATCTCAGTAAAGACTTATTTTCTCATCCTTAATTGCTTAATTTTTAAAAATAAAAAGAAGCACACTTTTCATACCATTTGGAACTAAGTGAGCACGTCTTGCTTAGATTTTATATATCATAAATAAAATCAGTGTCCATTAACAGAAATACCAAAGCCTACATGAATTAAAGTATATTATACCCACACTTGGCATAGCTATTAGACCAGTATAATTATTACTATCAAAACAGATTTAAAACAGATTTCCAAGTCAAAAATTCAATAATAAACTTCACGTGTTTTTCATAATTTACTCCATTATTTTTAAATAAGCTATTTTAAGCATATAAATAATCTTTCAATTTAAACTTCTAAACAGAGAGTTTTATACTGTTTAGAAAATAAATGACCAAGGTAGAAGGATATAAATAATAAATGTATGCATCTGGGTGTCTGACTAGATAAATTTTATGAATCCTTTTCAACTGACTCTTCCTATGATAATTATATTTAGTCAAGAAAGGTCCAATTAAGATCTTCTTCAATTTCAGCCAGGCTCAAAAGAATAATCACTACTAAGGCTTACCAAATATACAACAGATAAAAGAAAATTACTATTAGCAAAAATACCTATAAACTTGCTATTGTAAAATGTGACTGTCATCTTTAATGTCACATAAACTTAACCTAGTATGTTGGTATCTAACGATGTACTCTTTTCCTTATGCTCCTACAGTAGTCAAAACCTGACAGACCAAACTCTAAGATACAATTTAGATTTTTGGATTTGTTTCTTTATAATTCATAACACTGTGTGAAAGCTTAAAAGGTAGAATTATTCACAGTGATTACACTGTTTCATTACTACTGCATGAAAGCTGCAATTTGAGAGCCTACAAGTCCTATTTTTTTATGTTGGATTTCAAAGGCACCAACAACAGTTTTGATAGTGCTTTGTTCTTCCTACAAAATTTATACTAAGTCAGACTATAAAGCTTCATGACATGTTCCTTTTATCCATGTTGTCTGCTAATAGAACCCATCAAAACAACATCTTAGAATGCTCCCATCCAATTACTTCTAAGTAAACATTCCTTTAAGACATACCTAAAGACTATACTTTCCATAGAAGCACCCAGCTAAAATTCTCGTGATTCCCTATATATTTAATTCAATTTAATCTTGGACTGGTAATTGGTATCTATTCAATTAGAGTTGATTTCAAGCCTCTTCTTTCTTCTCTTTCTGCCTAGCTTTAAGTTAAGCTGCCATTCATATAAATTTCCGTATCTTAGCAGTGAAAAATATAAGTTTCCTAATTCTATTAGTTAGGATTAAATAAGAATCTGATTGTTAGAAGAACTAATGGTTGAACAACTTTTAAGAGAACAATTTCCTACTGTTTATCAAAGAACTGCCCAAATCTTTAAGTTCAGTTATGAAATAAAAAGAAACAAGGGCAGGATAAAGGAAAAAGTTCATCTGACCAGTAGGATCACAACTAGAGATGAGTTCATTAAAAGTATAGAAGCATCCCAACTTATTTTTTGCAAAAGAGCTGAAAAAGTAGAAATGAAGGAGAAATAATAGGTTTCAAACTAAAGACTATGTTAGAGACGAAAGGGACCTAAGAGATCATCTTAGTCTTCTACTTTTTAGTGATGAAGAACTGAGGCCCAGAGATAATTCCACAGGAGGGTCTTGGATCCCTCCAGTGTACCATAAAGTCTAAACACTAACAATCACCAGCCACTTACCATCATCTCTCTCATCTCAACTCCTACTCTCTACTTTCCACTCTACTCCAGACACATTTCCCCCTTGCAATTTCTTAAACACAATAGGCATGGTTGGCCTTTTTTACAGTTGCTATTCCTTTAGCCAAGAATTCAGGTCCACAAGGTAACCACCTGGTCTCTCCCTCACTTCAAGTCTTGACTCAAACATCACCATGTAATCAAGTCTTAACTGGCCACCCTATCTAAACTGCAACCTCATACCACAACACTGCATATTTCCTATTCCCCTTCCTGCTTTTCTTTCTTCTTAGTATTTATATTTATATTCAACATGTCATATACAGTCATCCCTACTTTTCTGCAGGGGATTGGTTCCAGGAAACACCCCCCAATATCAAAATCCATGGATGCTCAAGGCCCTTATATGAAATAACATAGTATTTGCATATAGCCTAAACACGACATACGTATGTTTTTACATATATATTATATTACTATTTATAATATATATAATTTCTTTGTTCTTGGTGCCCTTTATTTTTCTTTGCTTGTTCTTTTTGCTTTCTTTGCGTTTTTCCCTTTTTTTCTCTTGTAGGAGATACTGTTAAATTTTCCTTAATTATTATTATTTTTGTTATCCTTCTTACCTTCTTATGGTTGCTGTTGAGTGCTTACATCAGGCTATCTTTTTTTTTGGTTGTTTGTTTCTGATTGTCTGTTTGTTTGTGTGTCTGGTTGCTTTTTTGTTTGTTTATTTGTTTGCTTTGTTTCAATGTGTCTTGTGTTTTGCTAAATCGTTGGCTATTTTCCTTAACTCCAATTTTTACATTCAACAACAACAGGGGGCATAGGGGATGATGGCTGACTGGAGCCAGCTTTCAACAGAAGCTCCCATCCAGAGGGAGAGATAACGGCCAGAAAGAACCCAACAAAGCTGAGAGAAGAGATAGATAATTGCATGTGTTCTCTGCTGAGGCAAGCTGCAACTCCAAGGAAACAAACTTTAGGTACAGAATTCATCCCAAAGAGGACGTGTGTCTGTCCCCTACCCCAAGAGAGTTGCTCGTTTGCTGTGGGATCTCTATTAGAGAGCAGTGAACTGAGGTTCTCTTCTCTCAAGCTATGGGAGCATGTTGCTGGAAGCTGGGATCCTTCTCCAGAGAGTCCCTGCTAGTCTGGCAGGAAGGCTGAACAAATATTTTCCCTGGCACTTTGAAATTCTTGTCCACCCTTACCCCCTTGCCTGGCAGCCTAGAAGTCCAATCCCTACAGAGACCAGAATGTCCATCGTTCTTTGCTAGGAAAGGGCATTGCATGGACTGTGGCAGTGCAGCTATGCTGTATCTATGAATCTGGTAACAGTATAGAAAGGCATGGGGGGAAGGTGTCTGCCCTGGCTCTGAAAAAGTGCAACCCAGCAGCGAGCAGAGGCTTGGGTCTGCGCGATGGATGGAGACTTGGGAACCCAAGTGGAGACACCTCTGACCCAGCATCAGTGTTAATAGAGCAATCTGGCTGGGGTCAAATCTTGGAGAGACACCACCCCAATTCTGTGGACTGCCAGAGGGAGCTAGACCTCACATTGCAGGGATATCAGAGGAGCAGAGTGGCTGGGGCAGAGGCACAGTCTCTGAGGGCGAAAAACATCTGCTGCTTTGTTAACCTCTGGTTTGGAATGAGCTCAGGTGAACACTCCCAAGTTTCCATTGAGCACCTGAGGTAGTCAGACTTCAACTTCCCCAGCTGGCTGGTGGCAGAGTATGGTCGCCTGACCAATGAGGCATTGACTTCCCTCCAACTCTTGCAGGCCCAAATCCTTGTCGCATTACTCACTGGAGGAAACTGGGCCACAGCCTTGTAGGGCTACCAGTGCTTGGGTGTGATGTAGGTGCAAGGTGGGGAAGGAGACATCAGCCCCTCTGGACTATTTTGCTGGTGGGCCTTTCTGATTTCACAGAGCACAGGAGTGAGTTATACTTGAGATGCCAGTGGACCTCTGCTGTCTAGTTGATGGAGAACTTTTGAACTATCCCACTTGATCTGTGTTTGTGTTGACCAGAACAACTGGTTTGGAACTCTTAATCTGGGCTGATCACATGGGGACCCACCAAGGTTGTACCCTGGTTATGTTGTTGTGGGAGTACGGGATTCCCCTCTTCCAGTTGTTGCCTGTAGGGGGTGGGATCTTAGTTGCTTATGTAGCTCCACAGCTGAAATTTCAACCCAAAGCCACTGAGTCACTAGGAATGGACAGAGGCTAGCTGAATTCAGGACAGAGTCATCTAGCCCCATGACACCAAGCAAAAACCCAGAGCTTCAAGCTGTAGTATTGAATGGGACCTGTGTAAAGCTCTAGGGGAAAAGCTACAATCACCAGTCCTAGTTCTTTGGTAAAGGCCTGTTTAATTAAAACTCCAGAAGCACTCAGTTCAATTTCACCTTACCAGCTTCTCTAGCCAGTGAAAAACAATCATGGGGCAGAGTCAGCAAAAAAACTCTGGCAACATGAATCATCAGAGTAGAGCAACTCCCCCAAGGAAGGACAAAGGAGACACAACAGAAATTCCCATTCATAAACAAATGGCTGAGATGTCAGAAATCGAATTTAGAATTTGGATTACAAATAAGAATAAGAGAATGGACCTAAAGTTGGAATTAGAAATTCAAGGAGTAATTCAAATGTTGCCTCAAGAATTCGATGAATTCAAAGACAAAATCACCAAAGATTTTGACACATTGAGGCAAGAACTTGCAGCCCTAAAAGGTCCTAGAAACATCGTAGAATTTTTCAATAACCGAATGGAGCAGGCTGAAGAAAGGATCTCTGACATTAAAGACAAAGCTTTTGAATCCTCCCAAACACTCAAAGAGGAAGAGAAGTGGAGAGCAAAAACAGATCATTCCCTGGGAGAATTGTGGGACCACTCCAAAAGAGCAAACATTCACCTTACAGGAATCCCTGAAGGAGAAGAGGATGTTCTGAAAGGCACAGATACTCCACTTCAAGAGATAATTGAGGAGAACATCCCAAGCATGGCAAGAGACTAAAATTCAAGTAGCAGACAGCTTCAGAACCCCAGCACAACTCAGTTCAAATAAAGCATCTCCCAGACACACTGTAATTAACTTCGCCAAAGTTAATATGAACAAGAAACTCCTGCAAGCAGCCAAATGTAAGAAAATCATAACCTACAAGGGGAAGAATATTAGAATGACTACAGATTTCTCTACTGAAACTTTTCAAGCCAGAAGAGGATGGTCATTAACCTTCAATCTCTTAAAAAAAAAAAAAAAAAAAACTTTCAGCCCAGGATCCGGTATCCAGCTAAATTGAGTTTCATTTATGACAGAGAAGTTAAATACATTAATGACTTACACACAGTGAAGAAACCTGCCATAACCAAACCAGCTCTCCAGGATATTCTCAGACTAATCCTCCATAATGACCAGCACAATGCTCTATCACCAAACTAGACTCACTCTCAAATTCATGATCAAAACCCAACTTCCACAGCGGCAAAAGGGTTAAAAGTGTCCACTGGACTTTAGAACAACGTGACACCCAAAATACTACCAGGTTTATCAATACTCTCAATTAATGTGAATGGGTTAAATTGTCATCTTAAGAGGCAAAGGTTGGCTGACTAGATACCAAAACTCAGGCCAGATATCTGCTGCATACAAGAATCTCATCTTACCTTAAAGGATAAATATAGACTCAGGGTGAAGAGATGGACATCTGTAATCCAGGCAAACAGAAATCAGAAAAAAGCAAGGTGGCAATTTTATTTGCAGATACATTAAGCTTTAAACCAACAAAATTAAAGAAAGAAAAGGACGGTCACTTGATATTTATTAAGAGAAACACTCAACATGATGATATTTCAATTATTAATTTATGCGCCCAACCAGAATGCTCCTCAATTTACAAGGGAGACCCTAACAGACATGAACAATTTAATATCTTCTAGCACCATAATAATTGGAGATTTTAACACCCATATGACAGTGTTGGATAGATCCTCCAATAAGAAACTAAGCAAAGAAATTCTGGACTTCAACTTCACCATACAACAATTGAATTTAACAGATATCTACAGAACATTGCATCCTAACAAAACTGAATACACATTCTTCTCATCAGCCCATTAAACATTCTCCAAAATTGATCACATCTTAGGTCACAAGTCTAACCTCAGCAAATTTAAAAGTACAGAAATTATTCTTTGTATTTTCTCAGATCATCATGGACTAAAAGTTGAACTCACCAATAACAGGAATCTGCATACTCATACAAAGACATGCAAACTAAATAACCTTATGCTGAATGACAGCTGTGGGATACTGCAAAGGCAGTCCTAAGAGGGAAATTTACAGCATTGCAAGCCTTCCTCAAGAGAACAAAAAGAGGTCAAAACTTAATGAGACATCTCAAGCAACTCGAAAAGGAAGAACATTCCAACCCCAAACCCAGCAGAAGAAAAGCGATAACTAAGATTAGAGCAGAATTAAATGAAGTCAAAAACAAAAGAATTATTCAAAATGTTGGTTTTTTGAAAAATTCAACAAAATCGATAAACCTTTGGC
>CAUYQV010048051.1:0-34368 GCA_963574575.1 Galagoides demidoff
TTTTGAGTAGGTCTTATTTTCAGGGAAACACGGTACTTGCTTAGGATCGCAGATAAGCTGTGGTTATAAATATCAGTGTCTATCAGATGTCCACAGTGCTCTATAAAACAAATAGACATTTTTATACTAAAAATACATTCAATGGGGGAAAACACCCAAGCTTACCATTGCCTTTGTGCAATGCCCACTTTCTCACAACACCCCTACAGAAAACTTACGCAGAATTCTTTTCACTTGGCCCTACTGTAGCCTTTGCTATAGTTTTAATTCCAATACGCTGATGAGACGGGAATGTAGCAATAGACAGTGACCAGAGGTTCCAATTTTAGCTGAGCACCAGAATTACACTGGGAGCTGTTTTTGGAAATTGTTATAAAGTTATAAATGCCCATTGGAAGGAAAGTAGAAAACAGAGAATATTATGAATTAGAAATCCCTTGTTCATTTCCTTCTCCCCACAGGCGATTTCCTCGAGATAATCCCTGGTAATAGTCCGAGGTATCATGTGTGTGTGTATCTTCCCAGATGTTGTTACATGAACTATCAAAAACTCAAATTTCAACACATTGAGTTTAATGATCTAATTGGTTTTTATTGGTGATTTATTGAATCCGGGAGCATCCCATCTATGAAACAGAAAGTTGCTCTAATGAGCTGAGCAGAGAGGATGACCTTTATAGACAGGAAAGACTGTCAGAGGCAGAAGCAAAGAACAAAAAGAGTCTCGGTTGCTGGGAAAATACTTCCCAGGTGCGGTGGCTCCTGTCTGTAATCCTAGTACCCTGGGAAGCTGAAGCAGGTGGATTGCTTGAGCTCAGGAGTTCAAGAGCAGCCTGAACAAGAGTAAGACCCCATCTTTTACAAAAAAGACAGCCAGGGGTTGTGGTGGCACCTATAGTCCCAGCCTCTTGGGAGGCTGAGGCAAGAGAATCACTTGAGTCCAAGAGTTTGAGGTTGCTGTGAGCTATGAGGCCATGGCACTCTACCAAAGGTGAAAAAGCAAGACTCTGTCTAAAAAAAGACAGAAAGAAATAAAGGAAAGAAAAATACTTTCCTTTGGGTTAAAGCAGGACTTCCTTCCTTATCATGCCTGCCCCTTTCGATGGGTCGCTGTGAATGTCCTTATTTTAGAAAACTGGCCTGTGTCCAGTTCAGCTTAGCCTACGTGGCACCTAGCTCAAGTGACTCTCATTCTGGTTTTGTCCGGTCTGTGGGAGCCCAGTGCAGGAGCCCAGTCCAAAACCATGGCCTCCCATAAATTTTCTTTCACAAAGCATATAAAAGGTATGTGGAAATAGAACTTGTGCACACTTTTAAAAACTTACTTGAATCATATCATACATATCACTGTCCTGCAACTTTTCAAAAAAGGAAAAAATTCCTGTCTCACTTAATCCATGGTAAAGGCTTAGAGGTTTTTTGATTGACCTAGAAGGTCTCTGGACAGAGATTTCCAGCATAGCCAAAGCGTATCAGGCAGGATCTTGGCAGGACCAGATGGCACACTTTTCCCTGTGCTGAAAAAAAAAGGGGGGTAACTGAATGTCTCCATTATGAAACGCGTCCTCCTTTTCATTCCCAAGTACACACACAGCCACGTATGCCTTTCTAAGGACACTGACCATCCAAAAAAGAAAAAAAAAAAAAAACAAATTTAAAGATAGACCTGTGTCACAATATCCCTACATGATACTTGCAATATAAAAAGTACTGCCCAGGCACACAGAGCTTCTGAATTAGTCTTTCAGAGCCTCATTTTAAAATAGAAATGGACCATGTGGGATTACTGAACATTTTTTTAAAAACCCAGATGTGAAAGAACAAAACAAAGAAACATAAAAAAGAAACTTGCAGGGACAAAGAACACTCAAGAAGCAGAAGGAAATGTGTGTGTGTGTGAATTCTCAAAGTTATAAGAGAAATATAGATATATCTCCTCCAGGAGACAAGAACCTGACCTTATTAAAAAGGAGCGCGTTCGGAGAACAAAGCCAGCCCTAAATTAATCCTGCGACAGCAGCAATAAACAGGCAATAGAAGAACTGGAAGGTAAAGTTGAGGACATGGCTCAGAAAACAACATTAAAAGGCAAAGAGTTAGAAAATATGACAAAAAGGATACAACAGTAAGGTCGGAACAGAGATAAAAATTCCTTTGGTAGGAGTTCTAGGAACAGGGAACAGAGCAAATCGAGGGAGGGACACCAGTGACACAGTATAAGACAAGCCCTCCACTGAAAGGTGAGAATTTCAAGCGTAAAATTTCCTATGAAGGGCACAGGGCAAAGAATGGAGAAAGAATAACCCTGAATAATATCTTTGTGAAATTTCAAAACAACAGGGATAAAAAGAAAATCCTAATCATTCCTATAGGGGAAAAAACAGGTTACATATTACTGGAAGGAGAATGCTAATAGCTTGAAGAGAAGGGCGCCAAGACTTCATGGGGGGCAAATTATTTCAAACCTAGAAATATCCATCGAGCTCAAAACTCAATTAGTAATTAAAAAAAAAAGCTAAATACACACTTCTCCTGGGGTTCTCTAGGTTTCATTGCAATATCACCTGTAATTGTAAAAACCTATGGGACTCAGGACTGACCTGCTAGAGAGGACCGGCTTGTGTCACCAGGCTTGGTGGGGCAGCCAGAGACGGACACCAGCTTTGCAGTCTGAAGTTCACAGCTGTCACCTTCTGCTTTCTCCCTGCTGCCTCAGTGGGATGGCAGCGCCCCTATTTCCTGTGTCAACTCAGTGCCACTCGTCCAAGCCCCTGAAGAGGAGAGGAAGGGGAGTGACGGGAGTGTGCTCCTTCCCTGATACACTTAAAACAAAAAGCCGTCTGCTGACTGTCCAAGTTGGTAACATATTCCAGAGACTTCAGCTCCAGAGCTATGAAGTGAGGAAGCACGAACTAGATTCTCTAAATTTGTTCTTAAATTCTGACTTGATTATGTTTATTTGTTCTATCTTCTCTGGTCAGAGAATCATTCTTTTTTCTTTCTTTTTTTTTTTTTTTGAGACAGAGTCTCACTTTGTTGCCCTCTGTAGAGTACTGTACCGTCATAGCTCACAGCAACCTCAAATTTGGGCTCAAGTGATCCTTTTGTCTCAGACTTCCAAGTTGTTGGGACTATAGGTGCCCACAACAAGGCCTAGCTAGTTTTTATGTTTATGTTTTTAGTAGAGATGGGGGTCTCACTCTTGCTCAGGCTGGTCTCCAACTCCTAAGCTCAGGTGATCCCCCTATACCAGCCTCCTAGAGTGTTGGGATTATAGGGATGCACCATGGCACCAGACTGGAGAGAATCGTTCTAAATGATAAAGAAAGCATAGGCACAAATTTTAGTGGATTTCTAAAAAGACTTTTAAAATACATATCTCAGTCTATGCTATATAAAATTCTTGCTTCTCAGATCAGGAGCACTGGCTCACGCCTGCAATCCTAGGATCACTTGAGGTCAGAAGCTTGAGACCAGCCTGAGCAAGAGTGAGATCTGATCTCTACTGAAAATAGAAAATTAGTCAGACATTGTGGTGGGTGCCTCTAGTCCCAGCGACTTGAGAGGCTGAGGCACGAGGATCATTTGAACCTAGGAGTTTGAAGTTGCTATGAGCTGGACAGAGGCCAGTGCACTCTAGCCTGGGCAACAGAGTAAAACTTTGTCTCAAAAAAATTTTTAAAAATAACAACAAAACAACAACAACAAAACTTGCTTCTCTTATCTCCAAAATGCTTTCTGTTTTTCAGACTTGTCATAATGCAGCACATTCTATGTATTGGCTGTTCTAACTCTTTTAACAACTGTAGGCTCCCCTTCCAAATATATTCTTGATTAGGTTTCTCTTTGTTTTCTTGGTTTTATAAAATGTGAGCTCACTGAAAGCATCCGCAGGTTGGGGGACTTTCTAGCCATTTCTTAGCAGAATCACTAATGGTTACGCAGATGAAATTTTGGCTTCTGAGAGGCCCCCATTCACTGCCATGTGTCTCCAGAAGCATTAGCAAAACATGGTTAAGAGATCCTTGCAGGCTCTCTGTCACCTCCTGCCTGTAGTCTGTCGGATGTGGCAAGTCCTGATGGCCAGTGACAAGGGCACACAATTCGCCCACAGAGCAACTTTTTAAATTTTCTGGGGCTTTTTCCCTATCGATCATAGCTTCGTGGAAGGTGAGGGGCTATACTCTGTGACAGTGGCTTGCACAACAGAATGCCCAGGCAGCTTTTAAAGCATACAGTGCTTGGGGCTCACCTTGCACAGATAAAATTGGAATCTTGGAGGACTCAGGCTACACTGGAATACCAGATAGGCTGTTATCCTGTTGACTTTGGAATGAAAAGGCCAAGTCCTTAGAAGACAGGCATTATTCATCAGAGCTTCAGTTCTGCTACGTATGAACTATGCACCATAGACACCCCCTTACTCGACGGCGTGGAATGGTTAATATTATGTATAATTTCTCCAGACTCAGGTTGTATTCTGGCTGTGCCGCTTTTACAAACTTTGTGACTTTGAGCACATTACTTGACATCTCCCAAATGTGACATTATCTACTCACTGAAGTTTTAAAAGGATTAAATGGGATAATGTGTATGAAGTACTATAATGCCTGAGTAAATACTAAAAGAAAAAGTGTTTAATAATTCTTGTTGCTAATTTACTTAATCTCTCTACCTTTCACGATGTCATCCAAAAATGAGAAGAGTAACAGAACCTAACTCATAGGGTGGTTCCAAAAATTAAAGGAAATAAGACATTCCCCACATTATCCTTGGGACGTAGTAAACACACAAAGAACTGTTTGCTGTTGCGATAATAATAAGTATGTGAGAAGGAGTAAAACAACACCTCCAGTGGACGCCACTGTGTAGCTACAATCCTCGAGTTAGTTCATGCAAGTGAGAAGTACTTACAAACATGCTAACATGATATAAAAGTAAGGTGTGCATGTAAAGAATTTGGAATACAGATGCAGAAGTTTATAATGAGTTTGAGTGTGCCAGTCCCTTTGTATGGTAGGCTGAGTCACGTGCCTACACATCCTAATTCCCTGTACCTGTGACCATGTTATCTTACGTGGTAAAAGAGATTTTGGTAATGTGGTTAAGTAAGGGTCTAGAGATGGGAAAATTATTCTAGATTCTCTGAGTGAATAAAAAAATCAGAAGAGCATTGTTACTGTTGGTAAATTTTAAGCCTTTTTAATTCTGTGAAGGCAAAAAGTGGAAACCTAATAATCACATGTATATGTAAAACTATAAATAAATCAGAAGAATAAGAAAGTGGCTCTGGATTCACCCAGAGAATCCAATTAATCACAAGGGCTTTTATAAGAGGGACACAGGATGACCAGTGTGAGTGGAAGGAGATGTGGGGACAGAAGCAAAAAGTCAGATTGCCATGAGAACGGGACCTTGAACAGAGGAACGCAGGTCGATTCCACGAGCTGAACAGGGCAAAGACATGGATTCTTCCTGAAACCTCCAGAAGCAACCAGCCCCGCCCTCATGCTGATTTTTAACTCCAAAAGACTCATTTCACACTTCTGATGTCAGAACTGTAAGAAGATAAATTTCTGTTGTTTAAGCCAATAAAAGTCCGTAGGTTGTTACATCAGCAGTAGGAAGCTAATACACTTCCTTTGACTCCAAGTGTCAGTCCAAGTGTTTATGCCCTGCTGACAGCTTTGGGGCACAGTATGTTCATGACCTTTATTTACTGGAATTTCTTTTTCTTCTGGGGTAGGTACAGAAGTTAGTTGAAAGAATACTTAGGTTTTAATTCTCCCAAGAAAGAAGGAAGTCGTAAAATCAATTCAACAAACATTTGCTAAAGACTTACTCTATGCAAAATTTTCTATACATAGTATCTGGTAGAAATAAAATTAAATAGTAAATGTGACAGTTTACACAATGTAAATGTGAAAGAATATATCCTGATTATCTCGACAGCAAGATGCAAATCACTACTATTTCCTGGTATTGACCAATATAGATTATTGCTTATTCAAGATTATATCAATAAAGTTATTTATATTTTATGGTTAAAGAAATCCAGTAAGGTTTAATTCTGATGAAGTCATTACTTTCAAAATTAGCAAAAACATGTGTAAAAAGTAATCATGGTAATCAAGGAAACCTTTGTTAATAGCAGAGATTATGTAATTTTTTGACCGTATGTGTGTAGGGTTGTCATATTTTAAACAGAACACACAATTAAATTTGAATATCAGGAAACAATCATTTTGAATATAAATATGCATATAATATTTGGGAAATATTTATGCTAAGAAAAATAATTGTGTAACTCAAATTCAAATTTAATAGGGTCCCTTATATTTTAGCTGACAACCCCAGTGATACTGCTGTTGAAAAGCCCATTACCATACAGCAACCCCTACTTTTTACTTTAGTATATTTATAAAAATCACATCAGAGGAGAGAACTGTAAAACAAAGATCATTTAAATCTTACCAAACATAAGCTTCCACTTAACCAGAAATCACCATTTGTATTATCAGGCTGTACACCGGTCAATTAAAATGCAAATTGAGGCCATTTTTCCTGATGAACATACTTCAAAGATAGATAACACTCATGAATAACTGATTAATGGTGAAAAATGATATATGGGTTTTAATGACACCATTACATAAGTAAATCAGTGAAATTCAAAGCCGGAAAAAGAATAAATGATTGTATATAATTGTAAGATGCTCTGTGGATTATAAATGATTGTATGTAATTGTAAGATGCTCTGTGGATTATAAAACAGCAAGTCATCTCCTTAGGGGGATCTGGCACACAGGGTTACTTGTAGGAAGCATCGGGGGACATCTAACCACATTATATTCTTCCTTCTCTTCCTAACCATCCATTTGTCCAGCTGAAATCTAGTTAAATAAAATTCCAAGGCTCCCTGGAGGAAAAAGAAAGGTCACAAAAAGGCAGAGGAAGAACAGTTCCCTAATTTGAATTAGAAATTTGGGAGAGAGTATATGCTGAGGGCATGTGCTGTCTAATTTAGCGCTAACCAATGAGGGGGGGAGACGAGAAAAAATTGAACAAACCTCTTTATTTTCTCCTGCATTTCTCAATAACAGGCCCCCCTCTAAGAAAAATGGCTGATGCCTCAGACACAAAGTCAAGAAACTGTAAATGGTCAGCTGTACCTTGTAATAGATGTCAGAGTTCCAATAGTTATAGATTTTAGGGAGCAAGAGATTAGTCATTCAGTAATTAAAAATAATAGGTATGTCTTGAGTATTAACAATGTTCCAAAGAATCATCCCCAAGCTGTTTCCATCTGTCAGTTCATAAAATGCACTTGTTCTCACGGCCTTTTGATGTCATCTCCTAAACTTCTCCGGGTTTACTCTCACACCTTGGGCTGGAACCCAGCCAGCACATGGCAACCCTAAGTCACCACCCTTCTCTGAGTTGTGCCTTTTTGCATCCGGCTGCCTTCCCACACCTTCAGGCCAATTCACCACCAATTCTCTGATATTGAAAACCTAGAGCTGCTCCTCATTCCCCTTTCTCCAATTTTCTGAAAATTTCTTCATAGCTGGTATTATTTTCATTTTTTTTACATTAGATGTTATATTTGTGCTAATTTTGTATGTGAGTGTATAAATATATATCCTATTTTGTTTAGGTATAAAGGCTTAATTAGAGTCCACATGGGCATTTCTGGCCATCGTGTAGTTAAACGCGTGCTTCCCATTGCATCCCATCAGGCGGGACCTAACCTCACGTCAGTGATGATCGTTTCGTGTAAAGCGGAAACAGCAAGGTCACTCTGTTGTGGGCACTTCAACACTCTGTGATCAGCAAGTACAGTTAATCTGCTACAACTCAGCAGATGGGGTACTAAAAGTCATCAGGTGTGCAACATTGCAAAATAAAAACCACAAGGCTCATGGAGAAAATCAGGTAAGAGGCACAACACACAAAAACTTTGTCAATAACACATTAAATAAGAGAAAAAATAAGGTAGGAGCTCAGTGAAAATGATAGCACAGTTTGACACATATCAATCAAATGGTCAGGAAATGCGGGAACACTGTATAAATAGTGTTGGCCTTAAAAAGACCTGCAGTCTCCATCTAGATGCGGTGAAGAGGAGGACTCTTGAGAGTTACATCATGTGTGTGCGAGTTCAGGTTCTGCTTTATGTTCCAATTGTTCCCTGCCATATTAATCCTATTGGAACTAAACTGAGATTTCAAAAAAAACCACAGTTTTGTGCTATAGCACACAAAATCTGTGGGTTGATGTTTTGACACCCTGTGAATATCTTATTTCTCGTCAACCTTTCTCTTACTGGTTTTAGCCCATATTGATTACCCCTGCCTACGTCAATCATTTCCACGGTGCTTACAAAATGATGACTTTCCAATTCCTCGAGCCTACACTTACACACTGACAGCCATCTCTACAAGTTTTTCCTCTTCCAGACTAAGAGTAGTAACACCCCTTGCATTATCGAAAGTCTAATCCTTTTCTTGGCTGATCTTCAAGTGTTTTAAAGCCATCATTTTGGGGCAGTGCCTGTGGCTCAAATGAGTAAGGTGCTGGCCGCATATGCCGGAGAGGTGGCAGGTTCAAACCCAGCCCCGGCCAACAACTGCAAAAAAAAAAGAAAGAGCCTAGCAACCAAAAAGTTATTGCAAAAAAGGGATCTCTTAAAAAAGAAAAAGAAAAAGCCATCATTTGGATTCCCTTAGTCTTCCTGGCTTCCAGTTTCTTTAACTCTTTCTCAGATCACCTGCTTTGGAATTCTCTCACTGTTCTGGTCATTTAATTGAAAAAAACTCCAATTGCACATGGAAAATATAATCGGGAAAAGTGGGGTCTGATTGAACGCACTGAGACTGTGTGTTCCTCACTCTGGACATTTCCATTCTAATAATGCAGCTCAAAGGGGGTGTAGCTTTGCCAAGAGTCATGTCTTACTGTGGACGCCTATTCACTAATTTTAATTCCACTAAGATTGCTAAGCTAAATTTCCTCCAATGTCACTTGTTCAGTTTTTTCATTTTTTAAGACCAATTATCAAGGCTGGGTGAGGTGGCTTACACCTGCAATCCCAGTCATCTGGGAGGTTGAGGTGGGTGGATTGCCTAAGCTCAGGAGTTTGAGACTAGCCTGGGCAGGAGCGAGATCCCATCTCTAAAAAATAGTCGAGCACTGTGGTGGGCACCTGTTGTCCCAGCTACTCGGGAGACTGAGGCAAGAGGATCACTTGAGCCCAGGAATTTGAGGTTGTTATGAGGTATGATGCCATGGCACACTACCAAGGGCAACAAAGTGAGACTCTGTCTCAGAAAAAAAACAAAGAAAAGAATTAAGAAGACCAAGTATCAAGAACTTATTGTGTTAAATCCCATTTTAGTAAATTCAAGTCAATTTTCCTGATTTTTTTATTATTCAGTTTTTTTATGCTAGCTATAAACCTAAGAAGCTTCACATTTTTACATAAGTTGTTAATAAATTTGATTAGCCAAAGGCCAAGGACAGAGCTGCCCTTGACTATGATCATTCTGATATTTCTTGATTATGATCATTCATCCAGGGCTCAATCTATCAAACTGTCCCTGCCTCTAGCTAACATTTCTTCATCTAATCCTCAAAGATACCAAGGGAGAGACTTTGCCAAATGCTTTGCTGAAGTCCAGATATCCTGGGTCTATAGTAGGCCCCTTAATTTCTCCTTTAGTTCCACTGTCTAAACAGGAAATAAGGTTAGTGAGACATCACATGCTTTGGGTGAAACCACGCCACAGCCTTGTGATCCGGCCTCCCTGTCAAGGAGCCCGCAAACTGCTGAGTATCAAACAACTCATTCATCAATACAACAAAGCCACTGTTTATAAAAAGTGGAAATGAGATATGTTTAGGGAGAATTACCTTAAAATTCAGATAAAGTATTTGTGTTTAATTTCTACTATGTTTTGACCATGGATGAATGTTGTGGAAGCCTGAAAATATAATAAATGAGAAAAAGCTTGATTCCAAAAGAAGATCTTTCATTTAGGTTTTTGACACACTATATTAAGTTCTATGTATTTTAAACAAATTCTCGTTATTTTAAAGTATTTATATATTTTTTTCTTTTTTTAGATAGGTCTCACTCTGTTGCCCAGGCTAGAGTGCCAGGGCCTCATCCTAGCTCACCCCAATCTCAAACTCCTGGATTTAAGCAACCCTCCTGCCTCTGCCTCCCAAATAGCTGGGACTGCAGGTGCCCACCACAACAACTGGCTAATTTTCTTTCTTTCAACCAGCTGGGGCTGGTGTCAAACTCTTAACCCTAAGCGATCCACCCATCTCAGCCTCCCAGAGTGCGAGGATTACGGGTGTGAGCCACTGAGACCACTGGATTTACAGTTTTTTAAAGGATAAAATGTGGAAGTCAGTTTTATTCTCCAAATCTGCCTTTAAATTTTTACATCATTATTTTGTAACGCTGGCTGTGAAGCCTCATTAAATAACATTTCAACATTACTGGCTTTATGGGATGTTTGATGGGTCTATAAATCTATTTTAAAAGAGCTAGGAGAAATCAGTGGACAGAGTTCACCCAAAGGGATCAATCAGTAACTGCATGGCGGGTGATCCTGAAATAGATCACCTGTGCTAAAATTCTAGCATTGCAGCTGAATTCGGGAGGGAACAGAACTCCAGCAGAGTCCATGTAGCATTACTTCATAAAATTAAAATGTGAGTGACAAGAAATGTGATGACTATCTCTGAATAACCTTAACACTCTAAAGAAGTGTTTCTGGTTTTACAAGACCTAAAACAACCCCATCTTTGTCTTTGAATTTGTGTAGGACAATCAATTTGTAGTACAATTACCAATTTTTTTCTCATGAATTGGGGCTGCTAAAAACCAACAGAATGAGACATGTGGCTAAAGTACTATATATACATATAAATACATACATAAATACATATATATAAATACAGAAGTATATACGTACATACTTATACAAGTGTAAGTAAACTCACACTGCTGCATTTAAACGTTAGTCTTGTTTATTTTAAGATGCTAAAATAGCTGTGCTGAAAGGTATCAAGATATGAACATGACTAAATACATTGCTTAATATAATGCATATAGAACATATAAATCTCTTAAAAGTAGAATATTAGGTATTTAATCCAAGAGAAATGCTTAATATTATTACAATATCTGGAAGGGTAGTTTCAGGGTTATAAAACAGAAAATACTGAAGTCAATTTATATCCATTCAAAAAATATTAGCATCAATCCTATTGATCAATTCTATTTAAGAGGAAATGAGCACTTTATCTTGTGGAATTCCTCTAGGAATTCTGCATCTTAATACCACTTGGTAATTTCCATCTTCTGTTGAAATATCAATCATTTTCTCTAGAATGTCCAACACTGTAATTGCTATATTAAGCAAGAAATGAAATTCGTAAGGCAAATGATTTCCTCTTTTCTCTCCACGTTCAGAATGGAAATTTTGTTTGCTTCCTCTCAATGATTTTTTTTTAATCTGGGCATTACCACAGTGTTACTGTTCATCATGCTAGCCTATATTTTAAGGAATTACGGAATATATATCATACGAATGAAATCAATTGGCCAGTAGTAAACTCTACAAAGTATATTTTACTATACAGTTTAATATTAATTCCAGATGACCTTCCTATGAATTTATTCCTCTCTCTCCCCTTTTTTCACCCTGTGTAAACTAATTCCACGTTTATGGCAAACTGAGCTCTGGCCCAGGAAATTACTGCCTTTGCTTTCCATCTATTTGTAGTGAGCTACCAGGACTATAAAATTAATGGAAAAGAACACTGTCCAGGTCCATGCCAGTGTTTACTTTTAAAATAAACATCTTTTAACTAAAATGAACACTATATCAATATAAGTATTTGATTTGGAAAGTGATTTTTAAAATTAGAAGAAAATCTTGGCTTAGCTTTCATAATGATCCAACAATCCGAGTCCATTCCCCTCCTCAAATTGATGAGTTCCATTGTGGCTGGCACTTAATTAAATAAGGTAATGCATGTTCTTATTAATATGAATGTTCTTATTTATCTGATATGAGGGAGTTCACATGGTAAAGAAAGCCAAAGTTTAATGGTTACATTAAGTGATATTTTCCAGGCTGGCAAATATAAAAGACTCTTGAAGTATAATTGTTTTCCAAATATTTATTTTGTTCTGTTCAGTTAATTTTGCAAATCGACACAGAAAGATTCTAGTTTTTTTCTTTCTATTCCTTTTTGAAATCAACAAAAAGATCTTGTGATTCTTAGAAATGCTGGTTCACATTTATTTCACTTACCTTCATAAAAATAAACTTTCCCTCTTTTTTAAAAAACAAAAAATTTTTGGGTATAATTAATATTATTACATGATTGGTTAATCCAAAGACATCGCTGGAAAGGAAAGTGTTTCTGTAATTATTCTGAATGTTGTTACCTAAAATTGTGTCAAATTTTCTATCAGATATTGATATCCAACAATGAATATATGCATTAGAGCAGGTGTCCACAAACTGCGGCCCATGGGCTACATGTGGCTAGCTGAGGACATTTATCCGGCCTGCCGGGTGTTTTTGCTGCCGCTGCCTGTCCTGCTTAGCAGCAGACTTGTCCCGGGGCCTGCAGTCCAGCCCTCCAAGGGTCTGAGGGACAGTGAACTGGCCCCCTGTTTAAAAAGTTTGAGGACCCCTGCATTAGAGTCTTTGATGAATTAATTTCAAAATAATAAAGAAATAGGGATGTAGCCACTTCTAGAATTTAAAAACCATTTAGATTAATTAATACTCTTTTCACACATACGCCCACACACAAAGAGCATGAATGACATAATAATGAATTTCGAATTATGAAAAAAAATACATAAAGAGACTGGAAACATCTTCTGTGTTTGCAACGAATGTTACACTCGGAATGGGCTGGGGTGAAGAGGACTTTTATTGGCCCAGTGAAAAAGGTTTTTACCTTCTACCGATAAACACGGGAGCGGAAGGAGCCGGCTTACTGCTGCTATAAGTTTAATAAAAGAGTAAATAACCATTTTCTGACCGGTGTAGACATTCACACAACTAAAGTGACAAAGAAGAGAGAGAGAGAGTGGCTAAGACAAAAAGAGAGAGAGAGAGAACCAGATTCGTCTATAGAAATTTCATTTAAAATTATAACTGAAATAATTTTTAAATATTTTCACAGAAACCTAAAGACTATCACACAATACTTTGAGAAATAACAGAAATAGCTAATTTGAATCTTAGTTTAATTTACAAATCATAGTCTCTGTGGGATGCTAATGGCCTCAGAGCAGGCATCCAGATTGATTTTAATTAGTTAATTATGTTCTCAAAGAGAATATGATTTCAGAATGTTATTTCTAAGATTTTTTAGAAGGCAATGAGACTCTGAAATTATAGTTGAAATGGTATTTATAGAGAAGAAAGACAAATAACAGAGTATTTAAACATTTAATGTACATATGGGATGATAAAAGAATGGTTGTGTGTTAGGGTTTGAAGGCAGACACAGGGCCTCCCTCCCTCCCTTCCTCTCTCTCTCTCTCTTTCTCTCTCTCTCTCTATATATATATACACACATACATACATGCATTCATATATATGCACGTACTTGTATATTTTTTAAGATCGGCACTGCCCACATCAGCAAAGTGAGCCAGCAGGTAAATGACCACAGGGGAGAACTACCACAACCCAGGGTGCCTCTTCACAGATCTTTGGAGCCTAAAATTACTCTACTTCCCTTTTTCAAATATTTTTGTGACCCACCCTAACTAGAAACACACAGGGAAGAGAATTCCAGGAAGTGTTGTTGGGTCTGGCCAACTTAGCATATCGCCAGGAAATGAGATGACAGCCGCTCCAGTGAAATGCCTCCAAGCTACAAGCTGGAGTAGCACCCACTTGTGCGCTGTGTGAATTAACGGTGCTGCGTGGGTCAGAGGAAGGGTTTAACCCAAGAAAACCTGAGAACCGGGCTGCACACAGAGCAATGCGCAGAGTTAGGGTGAATAACTAGGGACTCTGAAGCACCCACCAACTGGCAATAGAGCGGAGCCATTTCCACCCTGGTCCTAGCTGACCAGAGGACAGAGAGCACCTGTGAGCGACAGAGGGGACCCTATTGAGATCTCGAGCCAAGGAAGGGACCTCGTCGAAATGGCACCAGCAAAGAGGGTACAAGGGGAACCCAACACCCTGGATTCTCCTGCTCCCATCTCCCCTGCGCACTGTTGGCTACCATTGCTGAACCCAGCTGGACCTCTGCAGATGGGATCCCCAGGGGACACTGTCCACAGCTGGCAGCCTCCTGGAGTGCAGCACCGAACAGAGGCAGGTGGAGACGAATCTGAACGGGAAACTGAGAGTAAGCAGCCCAAGCGACTTAAACAGTCCCTGGCATAAATACACATATTTTTATTAATGACGTGGGCTGTTCCTACTGCAAAATTTACCAGTCAGTAATACAATTCCAAACATTACTAAGGGTGACAAATTTCTAGAAAATACTAAATTACTCAAAAGGTAGTTGCTCTAAAGGGTCTGCTCTCCACCAGCGACGGTGGTTTTTCTTTGCTATTTAACGTCATGCTCCTTGGACGCCAGGACACTGGTGAGCCAGTGCGGACCTTCACTGATGCACCTTCAACCCACTGCTCCTCAGGCTTGTGGCCCACCGGTTGCAGGATCCCTGCTCCCTCTCCGGCTCTCCCAATCCTCCACACACCAAACCCCAACCCTTTCCCGCAGTGGGAGCCCAGAATTTGAGGTAGTGTCTCCCCTTCTTCCCTGCCTGCCGACCCTGTGCACAACAGACTCTTAGTCTTGGGCAAAGCAACTTCTGTGCCTGGTCAGAGCCTCCCCCTGCCTGTCACCCTGAACCTCATTTCTGGACAATCCTGGAAATACTCGTGAAATAAGACATAATTATTGACGTCTTGGGCCTTGAGATTTCCTTTTTTATTTTATTTTTCACTAATTTGATGGAGTTTTCTCTGTATTCGTCACCAAGTGGTGTTTTCTTGTATTCTACCTGGCTTTCCAGTGACAAGACATGCTTAATAGTGACATAGGGTAAGAAGGATTCTTGAGAACCCAGGTGGCTCTGATAGGCTGTTGGAAGATATTTTACAGAACTACAGTTTTAATTCTCATCTTCTAAAAAAAAAAAATGTCATTTCACTTCTCCAGATGTTTAGATTTTGAATTTTATTCTGACATTGATAAAGTGAATTATCTTTGGATAGATATTAATTTCTTTTGAAAAGAAACATTAAAAATAGAAGAAGCCATGTAAACATTTCTAAAATCTACTGAGTTTCTCAAAGCTGAACTACTGGCATCAATAAATTTAATTAGAAATAAATGTCACTTTCTGTATGTTTGTTTTCACTAGTTAGATAAATTGAAGGGGTTGTCAAAGTTTTGCCTATTCTTTTATTTTTAGTTAATTCGAAAAATTAACAGAGAAGCTTTACTATTGCCTTATAAAATATGAATTCATGTAATATAATTTGAATTTTTTTTCCTTTGGAGTAATCACTTACTTTATTCCTATAATAGTGTTGATTTACAAGATGGATACTTTAAAATATCAGGTGATTGATTTAAAAGCATTCAATGTCAGAGGCTAAAAGTTATAAATATGATGAGGGAAGAAAATGACTTTTTGATTCTTCCATTCCTTGATTTAAAAAATAAAAAGATCAACCAACATAGTTTGAGACAACAGGTCATTCTAAATAGGCAGCATCAACATCAGAACATTTAGTCATAGCATTTCTGAAAATTAGCTGTAATGTAAACATGCATTTCTATTTATTAGCTTTTCCTATATCAATCTCCACCTCCTCTTTTGAAATAACAAGGTGTACTGAAGTGTGTAATAGCCAGGAAGCACTAATCAAAGTCTAGAAAACATAAAGCAAATTTATTTCATCTTATGGAAAATGCCTGAATTCTGTTTTATATTATAACTGTTTTAAAATTGGGGGGGTAAAAGTTGTTGTCATATTTAGGCATAGCTTTGAAATTTGGGACTTACGTTAGTTGTTGATATGACACAGCAGAAGTCAAATGTGTGAGGATATCTGGCTGCGCTCTCAGGAACACCGGGGACAGCTGTGGGCCAGCCGGAGGGAGAATCTCAGATCTGTCCTCGCTGCCTGTTCCTCAACCTCTACACATGGATCTAGCCTACTGTCGGCCTGCCTACAAGTTACACCTTTGCTCTGCACCAACAATCAATAAAGACTAAATACGATATATTCCAGACATTGGTTGGGGGTAACATGTTTGCCTGGCTGCCACTCAATTCTTACTAGCAAGTCAGCTGAGAGTGCCTTTGCAGTGGCAACCTGCAGAGTCAGGACCCCAGTGAGGGAGTCCTCTGCAGAGGAGCGATAAGTAATTAGACTACAATTGTTTGCTCTGAGATTTTCCCCAACACACACACTCCCAACACATAGAGATTTTCCCCAACACACACTTGAACACATAGAAATATGTTCAAACCAAATTGAACTTGAAAATAGTCAATGACAGAAGGAAACAGGCATCACACTGATGTTTCCTTAACTGCTCCCTCGGTACCGCTTTGTGGCTTTATGTTTCCAAGTTAAAATCCTGGGGTTGCCAGACTTTTCCTGATTTATGTGGAACGGTATTTTTCTGCAACAGTGTTTTTAAGGGAGAATCTGCTAGAAGCTATTCCAGAAGACAGTGGTCAAAAATTGCTCATTGAACCTGCACCTCTTACCACTTACAGAAATTGACTCATGCTGGATAAAAGATTTAAAGCTAAGACACAAAATGATAAAAACTCTGAAAGAAAATGTGGGAAAAACTCTTGATGATATCAGCCTGGAAAAAGATTTTATGAAGAAGACCCCCTTGTCAATTGCAGTAATACCAAAAATAAATGAAGGGGACCTGATCAAGCTAAAAAGCTTCTGCATATCTAAAGGCCCAATAGCTAAAACAAAAAGACCGCCTTCATAATGGGAGAAGATATTTATCTGTTATGAATCTGACAAAGGCCTACTAACCACAGTCTATAGAGACCTCAAAGTAATCCAAGAGAGCAAACAACCTCATTTGTCAGTGGACAAGAGATATTAATGGAACCTTCTTCCAAAAAGATACACGAATGGCCAAAAACACATGACAAAATGCTCATCATCCCTAATCATCACAGAAATGCAAATCAAAAAGACCTATCACCTAACGCCAGAGAGAATAGCCCACATCACAAAGTCCCACAGCTGCAGCTGCCGGTGTGGGTGCAGAGAGAAGCAAACACTTCCACACTGTTGGTGGGAATGCAAGCTAATACACCCTTTTAAGAAAGAAGTACGAAGAATCCTCAAAGAGCTAAAAATAAGCCTTCCATTTGATCCCACAATCCCATCACTAGGTATTTATCTAGGAGAAAAAAAAATCATTTTACCATAAGAACATTCATACTCAAATGTTTGTAGCAGCTCAATTCATAATGGCAAAGACATGAAAACAACCCAAGTGCCCATCAACTCATGAGTGGATAAATAAACTGTGGTATAGGCTCAGTGCCTGTGGCTCAAGTGGCTACGTACACCTGAGCTGATGGGTTCAAATCCAGCCCAGGCCTGCCAAACAACAATGATGGCTGCAACCAAAAAATAGCTGGGTGATGTGGCGGGCGCCTGTAGTCCCAGCTACTTGGGAGGCGGAGGCAGGAGACTCGCTTGAGCCCAGGAGTTAGAGGTTGCTGTGAGTTGTTGTGCCCAGCACTCTACCTAGGGTGACCACTTGAGGCTCTGCCTCAAAATAAATAAATAAAATAAACAAATAAATAAATAAACTATGGTATATGTATAACATGGAATGCTATTCAACCATAAAGAAAGATGAGACTTCACACATTTTTCATTTACTTGGGAGGATTTGGAGAACATGCTCCTAAGTAAAGTATCACAAGAATGGAAAAGCAAGCATCCCACGTGCTCTATAATAATGTGAAGCCAGGGAATGGACAACTATATGCTCACATGAGAGAAAAACACATTTAAATTCAAAGGGGGGGGTGAGGAAGGGGAGAAGGACGTGGTAAGCTGCCACCTATACAAAGTACAGGTATATAGCACTCCTCCTGGGTGAAGGGTTCAACCGCAACTCGGACTTCACCAAACAGACACAGACCATGCAATCTAATTGTATGACACTTAAATTAATCTAACATTTTAAGAAATTGCTCATTGACTATTTCTACTAGACATTAGTTTATTATTATACTAAAATATACTCTCCATGACAATGAGAAGTCATATTCCAATATGTGCTTATTGGCAGGCGTTTACTTATTTCCTTAGGTAAGGAAGACTTTGCTTTTGCAAATGCTCTTCTTGGCCAGGAGCAGTGGCTCATGGCTGTAATCCCAGCACTCAGGAAGCCGAGGCAGGTGGATTGCTTGAACTCACAGGTTCAAAACCAGCCTGAGCCAGATGTCTCTAAAAATAGCCCAGTGTTGTGGTAGGCACCTGTAATCTCAGCTACTTGGAAGGCTGAGGCAAGAGAATTGCTTGAGTGAAGGAGTTTGAGGTTGCTGTGAGCTATAACACCACGGCACTCTACTGAGGGTGACAAAGTGAGACTCTGTCTCAAAAAAAAAAAGTGCTTCTCTTAAGTTGGTGCTTAGTCTAGTCTGCTTCTCACTCTCATCTGAAGTCATCCTTTTTCATAACAACAACCTGGGGGTAACAGAGAGAGAGGTGGTGCGTAAGTGGCTGAATTAGCATTTATTTCCTGTGATCATTACTAACATAAATGTAAAAGTTAAATCTATGTTACTCTCCACACCTCTGGATTGTAAGGTTTAGAGATGAGCTCCCCCAACAACGCTGGCTTCTTTCTTCCCTACCAAGCGTGGTTACCATACACACGGCAAGGGGATCCCTCTGACATCAACAGTACTGAACAAATCAGGGTGGTCCATCAGAAGAGCGTCGGGGTGTGGAGTTCCTTTTTATGAGGATGCGGAGGAGAAGCAGAAGAGGGAGGTAAATCTGGATGAGGAGAAGTTGTTCTCCTCCCTAAACAAATTTAATGAAAAGAGCACAGAGGGATCTTTACTTTTTGAATAACATATTATAAAATACTCAATTATTATCCACTTCTGAATAAGTTCAAATACATAGGAAAACTTGATGGTAAAAAATAATATATGCACTCTGCTCAAATTTGCTGTGAGCCTAAATGATGCTACAGAATAAACTCTATTAAAATTCAGGAAAAGTAACAATAATAATAAATACTATAAATGGACATACTCATGTACCTACTGGCCACTTAAAAACCCTGTTTATTCCCCATGCTGAACGTGACCTCTCACTGTCTTTAAGTGGCAGAGGCACAGTGCGTCATGGTTAGGGGAGGAGCTGAGCCAGACAGTGTGAGTTCAGATCCTGGGGTGCTATTTTTAGCTACATAATACTAGGAAGTTATTTAACCACTCCATGGCTTATTTTCTTCATCTATACAATGAAGCGTGTTAGTTATCTACTACTACGTAACCCATCACTCCAAAGCTTAGTGGTAGAAAATAACAAATACTATCTCACAGTTTCTTTGGGTCATAAATTCAGAAGTGGCTTAGCTGGGTGCTTCTGGTTTGGGGTTTCTTATGACGCTGCAGTGAAGATGTGGCCAGGACTACAGTCATTCAAAGGCTTGCCTGGGCCTAGGGTTTCGTGTGGGGCCTATTGGAGGACAGCCTCAGTATCTGCCCTGTCAACCCCCTGCGGGTTGCGTGAGCTTCCCCACAAGACAGCGATTGGCTTCCTCCAGCGTGAGCAGGTCAAGACAGCAAGGGAGAAACCACAGTGTTTCTCAGGATCTGGCCTCTCAAGACACTCAATCACTTCTGTGATATTCTTTATTTTTTTTTTTTTGAAACAGAGTTTTGCTCTGTCACCCGGGCTAGAGAGTGCGGTGGCATCAGCGTAGCTCACAGCAACCTCAAACTCCTGGGCCCAAGTGATCCTCCTACCTCGGCTTGCTGAATAGCTGGCACTGCAGGTGCCCAGCACAACACCAGGCTAATTTTTTTCTACTTCTAGTAGAGTTAGGGTATTGCTGTTGCTCAGGCTGGTCTCAAACTCCTGAGCTCAAGAGATCTTCCTGCGTCAGCCTCCCAGAGTTCTTGGATCACAGGTGTGAGCCACACCACCCAGTTACTTCTGTGATATTCCTTGGGTTCTGTAAGCCAGCTCTCTTCACTGTAGGAGGGAGGGACACAGGAGCATATACCAGAAGATCAGGATCATTAAGAACCATCTTGAAGTCTGGCTACCAAATGGGAGAATAACAGTCATTAGATTTCATAGTGCGGTGTGTAACTTCTATGCAGATTTGATATTTAAGGCACTTAGAGCTTATTTAATATATAAAGTACTCAGTAACTACGATCTATTATATTTACTTTCCCTCAGTGTCATTTTTCCTTTCTCATGAGTAAGCTTTTTCAGCCCCCAAATCATCTATCTTTCTTATTAATTGATGTCATTGGAGCAAAGCAGCACGCCATGCTGTTGTTCTATATTTTATTCACTTCTAATCAACTGCCTATTAACATTTCACCTAGATAAGGCAAAGAAACTTAAAGTCCACCAAACCAAGATCACGACATTTAGCCATCAAATGGCACTTTCCCCCTTCTCAGTGAAAGGGGCCACCGTCTACCCAGTAACACAAGTGTGAAACCCCAGAGCCTCAAGTCTTCCCCCTCCGTGCCGCTGAGATCTACTCCATACCACACTGTCAGTTCCCCGTGCCAAATATCTTCCGCACTCATATCCTCCAACCCCACAATAATCCCCTTTGTTCAAGAAATAGTCATCTCACCTGCACTCCCACAGTAACTTCTAACTTTCTGCTCCTACTTTTGGCCACTTTCATTCCCATCTGAAGTTAAATCGATATACATATATATTTTTTTTTGCAGGAGTCTTAAATATGTTTATTATATGTTTTTATAGCACTTACCACCTACATTCATTTGTGTGATTTTTAGGATGGTGTCATTGTATTACTCAGGGTTCTTCAGAGAAGCAGAACCAACAGGGTGTGTGGATGTATGTGGTGTATCTAAAAAGAGATTTATTATCTAAAGAGCTGTAGCTGGTGACCTGGGGACTCAGGAGAGCCAATGATGAGGGTTCAGTCCAAGTTCAAAGGCCTGAGACCTGGGAAAGAGGATGGTGTTAAGTTCCAGTCTGGAAGGCTAGAGACCCAGGAGGGCTCAGTGTTTCCTTGGAGTCCAAGTCCAAAGGCAGGAAAGAAAGAAATGATGCCTCGGCTCATGCAGTCAGGCCTCAACAGTTTCCTGAACTGTGCAGGGATGGTGTCTGCTCACATTACGGAGAACAAACAGTCGGCTCTACTGAGCGTACCAATTTGAATATTAATCGCATTCAGAAACACCTTCTCAGACATATCCAGAATAGTAAATAACACTTGCACCCCTGTTCCAGTCAAGTTGGCACATAAAATGAACCCATCACTCTCCATGATGTCCTGGAGTCTGGCTGCTCAGCTCCAGGGCCTGGCACACAGTAGGTGCTCAAAATGGGAATGCAAAAAGCTTGATTCTAATCACTAGGAGTAGTATATTCACTTTCCTTTGTCCTCATTTTAACCAATGAGGGGAAAAAATGATTGAAATTACATAGTTCTATGAAATTCCTGTGTGTGAAATCAAGCATTTGTAGAGAAAGAAACGTCCTTCTTTCCCAACGCTATCTCATCAAAACTGCTCTGTGGACACAAATGTTCCAACTCCCCACTCCAAGCATTAACAGGTAGTAAAAAATTCTCTTGTCACATTTATTTATTTAGAGACAGGGTCTCACTGTGTCATCCTGAGTAGAGAGTACCATGGTGTCATAGCTCACAGCATGCTTAAGCGATCCTCTTGCCTCAGCCCCTTGAGTAGGTGGGTGTACAAGTGCTGACCCTAGCTGTCTAGTTTTTTCTATTTTTAGTAAAAACAGCGTTCTCACTTTTGCTCAGGCTGGTCTTGAACTCATGAGCTCAAGAAATGCACCCGCCTGGACCTCCCAGAGTGCTAGGATTACAGGGGTGAGCCACCACACCAGTCTGTCTCATCTCTTAGAGATTTTCAAAATGTTCAGCCCATTGCAATATCAAAATTTAGAACCATCGTCCAGTATAAAATGTCTTCCTTCTCCTCCAGTACCAAGGACTGTGGGCGCTGAGGACGGTATTGAGGTCGGCTTCTTGGCCCTCCTCTGCCTCTGACTCCCCACATACTCCAGCTTCTGTTTGAGACATGCCGGCATAAGAGAAAAAAGGATGATGGGCAGCAAAGTCCTGCCCGTGATAACGTTGCTGCTGACATTGGTGAGTTCCATGTAGCAGAATCCCACAGTGGCCTTTTTCCCCTGGAAGTGCCTTCGTGGTTCCTTAGGGATATTTCTCCTGACCCACTGACCTCAGTCACTGCTGGGCTCCCTCAGCTGCAGCTCTATTCATTCTGGATGTGTCTCTGCCAACTGCCGCACACACTTGCACCCAGAGCCCTGTCTTACCAGGCATGCATGGACCCTCTTTCCCTCTCATGCAGCCCCTTCAACCTCTGGCAAATAAAAAATAAATTCAGACAGTAAAGAGAGACTGTAGGCTTGGTGCTTGTAGCACAGTGGTTATGGCACTGGCCACATGGATGGAGGGTGGCAGGTCTGAACCTGGCAACATGTGCCTGGACAGTGCAAAGGTGGTGTCTGTGCCCAGGGGTGCAGTTATTATATCATAAGGGTTATAATATAACCCTTTTATTATGGGGTTATAGGGGGTGGACAAACTTCATAGCTGGAAAGTTAGGGTCCTATGGCAGGAACTTCCTGGTGAAGTTAGATCCTTTGTATCTTAGGAGGACAGGAAGAGGTGAAAGGATTCATGTATGGTTGTGTTAGGCCCCTAACACCAGTGGACTAAGACAGTCTGACATCAGGCCTTGCACCACCCATACACCAAAGTCAAGGTCAACCTCTCTGCTTTTCTCAAAGCTTCTCATTACTTGGCTTTAAGTGGGCAGGAAACAACTCCACAGCTCCCTCATTAGAGGATGGGACACACAGCTTTTTTGTTGTTGTTCCTGAAGCTAGGTGTGTGGGCTAGATCAGGCAGAGCAGGTTTGGGAGCAACCCTGTCTGGGTAGACAGTTTAGTGCTTTAATGCGGAGGAATTTAGCGCCTATTATTCCCAATCTCAGCCAAATCTCTGAGCCAAGGGGATTTTAGAATGGATCCCTGGGGGGAAAATCACTCACTTAAAACACACAGTACTTCGGTGATCTCAGGTCAGCTTGGCCAACTGCTACCAAAATGTGACTCAGGATTGGAATTTCTGCAGACCAGTTCCAAAGGTATGTTTATTATCGTTATGCAACAGGACACTTACATGACCAGCACTTTTTCCTTGAAGTAAACACGAATCTCATACGTCTCAAATATGTCTGTTGTTACTTGACGAGAGTAAAATTAATTCTATATAAATTATACTATTAGTGTAAGTGCTTTCATAACCATTGACTGGCAGCCACAGGTATCACGACTTACATTCTATGCATAGATTCTGGGTTGCCGACTAAGAGTTATAATATAACACTCTATTGTTACAGGTCCCTGTCTCCCCTGACAAAAGTTTTACTTTAATGAAATAAATCTGACTTTCACCAGATTTAAGTTATTTCATAATCTGTGTCTGGTTTCATTCGCAAGAATGTATGTGAATAGCAAATTGTAAGATGACTTCCTTGAAGTAATTGTTCACAATGCAGGAGTCCAGATTACGCCACACCAATATGAATTATGATTGAGCTAAAGGCGATTAAGGGGGAGCAGATAGAGGCATGCTCTCTGCCCTCCCTCCCCGTCTCTAAAGTCAGACAGAGTCAGACACAGACAAGAGGAACCCGGCCCTTCCTTCAGCAAGAGAGAACGAAGTTTGACCATTGAAGACAACCTTGACCTCAAGGTGTGGAGATGGTACCAGAGGAATCTACAGTCACAGGTTTAACCTGTATGTGACATTATCTGCCCCTCCGTTCCCCATTTGCTGCCCCTAGAGACTTAGAGCGTTTTCCCATCTTGTGACTTCTCTAAAAATTTACTGTCTTTTGTTGAAGACACTGTATAGGCTGGAATTGAAACCTGCCTCTCTGAGAACTACTCGCTCTCTGTATCTCCATGTATATGTGAAACATACATGTTAATAAATTGTTTTCTCTTGTTAATCTGTCTTTTGTAATAGGGTCCATTGCAACTAAGAAACCGTGAGGATTGAAAAAAAATTATTTTTCTTTCCCTACACCAGTCTAGCAGTTTGTAACTTTAGATTGATGCCTCCAAAAAGTAACAGTGAAAAAATAAAAGGTTTGGTAAGTGACACTATAGTTAGCCAGACTTCTCTAAATTCTTTTCCCAACTAGGTCCCATCCTTGCCAGACCTGCGTAGCCCAGTCTCAAAATCCTGTAAAGTTGGTTTAGAGAGACTCCCCTACTCTTGACAGCTGATCCCCCCATATCCAATCAAGTTCCTCCTCTGCTAGGGTCCCCCAGGAGATGTCTGACATCTCCCTGGCTGCCTTCAGCTACACGTCGGTTTACCCAGAGTCCTCCCCGCCATGTTCCTCTTAGTATACTCTCCTTCCTCCATTGACTCTCCGCTCTAGCCTGCTCCCTGGCTATGCATCACTCCCCTGGTGCCCAACCATGCTGTACTTGGGATTGAGCCTAGGTCTATACTGCAATAGTTTCTGAATAAAATCTGTTTTTTCTACTTGCTACAGTCTGAATGTTTGTGTCTTCTCAAAATTCATGTCAAAGTGCTAATCTCCAATGTGATGATGTAAGGCGGGAGAGCTTTGGGAGGTTATTAGATCTCAGGGAAGGCCCTTATAAATGGGATTAGTGCCCTAATAAAAGAGCCCCTGGAGCATTCTCTCACTTTTCTACCACGTGAGGACACAGCCAAGAGGCAGCTGTCCGTAAACCAGTAAGTGGGCCTCCAGCAGACACTGAATCTGCATGTGTCTTAATTTCGAACTTTCAGCCTCCAGAACGGAGAGAGATCACCTTCTGTTATTTATAAGCCACCATGTTCATGGTATTTTGTGATAGCAGACTGAACAGACTAAGACACACTTGAATTAGTGTTAGCGTCTGGTTTTCTTTAACATAAGGAATTAGGTTTTTTAAAAAGGGATTAACTTTGAATATATGTTGTTTTCTAATCTGAAGCCTTACTTATAGGTCAGGATCTGAAAATATTTTGAGGTGGGACTTTTCACATGACTTGAATAAGTGAAAGGTATCTTATTTGAAAACATGCACTGTTAAGAGAGACTACGTTAAACAACTCAAACGTTTAGCAAATTTGGCTGTGTGTGGAGACTCACGCCTGTAATCCTAGCACTTTGGGAGGCAGAGGCAGGAGGATTGTTTGAGACCAAGAGTTTGAGAGCAGTCCAAGCAACATAGAAAGACCCTCATCTCTACAAAAAAAATAGAAAAATTATCTGGGTGTGGTGGTGTGCCCCTGTAGTACCAGTCAGTTGGGAGTTTAAGATAGGAGGATTGCTCAAGCCAAGGATTTTGAGGTTGTAGTGAGCTATGATGTCACCACTGCATTCTAGCCAAAGTGCCAGAGTAAGACCGTATCTTGAAAAAAAAAAAAAAGTTGGCAAACTTAATGGCTATTACATAATTAGTTCCACGTACGATCTTCAGATTAATTATTCATCTAGATTCTCATTCACAAACTGGCAATAATTTCCATAAGCACATCAGGGAATTTTGTGAACAGAAATAGTAAAAACACTACAAAATCAACATATTATTAGTCATTTTTCTACCATCTATTTGGTCTCAGGAAAAATCAGTATTTTGACATATATTTCTTTAAAAAATACAAAACTGTTCATTTTTTCAAGATGGGCAACTGAACAGCCACTAAGTGCCCAGCCCTCTGGAAGGCGCTGAGGGTACAGTGTAGTGAGGAAACCCCTGCTCTCTGGGAAGGTAAAGTCTCTCAGGAGAGCACGTTTAACAAATAATCATGTAGATAATTATGCGATTAAGATCAGGGACCATGAAAGAGAAGTGGTGACGGCTGCTATTTATTGAGGCTTTTTAATCACCTCATCTCTGGACTAGGTCTCTTATATTATATGATGATTTAATCCTCTCAGTAGCCCTGCTAGGTAAGACTTATCATGACTGTTGAACTAAGACTTTCGTCCCCTAATGGTAGTCTGGTCCCTGTAAGCCATTCAGTGTATGCTCCCAGTTCATGTCAGCCTGTGTCACCCAGTTGCTGCAAGAATCCTGTTAAGTCAGTTTGGAGAGAATGTCCATCCAGACGGGTCATGACCTTCCTCACGCTCCCCCCAGGTGAAGTCAGATCACTCCAGATCACTTGCCTTCAGCAAGAATTCTGTCTGGTTTAGCCAGAATCCCCCTGATCACATCACTCCTGATGTGTCCTCTTAATACTTTTCCATCCACTGACCCCACCCTGCTCCCTGGTGACAAGTCCCCACTGGTCCATGCTGTTTTGGGACCGGAGCCAGGTTCCACACTGACATCTCTCCTCCTATTGCAGTTTTCTTAAGTTGCCAATTCAAGCCATTTTCTGGTTTTCTATTGTTTTTTCTTTGTGTGTGTGTGTGTGTTCATGTGCTGTGTATGTTTTTAAATAAACCATTTTGGTTTCCCTCACAACATGGCAGCCTCGGGCTATTTGGACTGCCAACCTGTAGGGCTCTATAAAGAGTGATCAAGCAAATACAGTCCATCCTTTACGACCTAACCTCAGAAGTCATGGAATATCACCTCCAGAGTATTCTGTCTGTGAAAGGTGAGTCATAGTAGTCATCCCAGATTCAAGGGGAGGAGACATTTAAGGGATCAGAGAACTTCAGAATATGTTTTATAATCACTGATACTTCTTTGTGCTATTCTTAAAGTAGTTGTGCTCCCCTGTTAAGCTCTAACAATATCCAACGATATCCATTCATTTTATTTCTATGATCACCCTCCTTCTCCAAACCACTGTCACTGCTTACCTGGGCTTCTAACCCCTCTCCTTAATTCCAATCTTGTTAAAATACACTTTTTCCAATTTAGCAATAAAATCTCTTAAAAATGCAAGCTGTTCTGCACCCTTCCTTGTTAAAGTACTTCTTACTTCTCATTGCTCTTAGAATAAACCTGCGGGTCCCTCACTTTAGGCCCGAAATAATTGGGCTCTTTCCCCCCGACTTCATCTCCCTTCTACACGTTACTTCTCACCATGCTCCCGCCATGCTGGCCTTCTTCCTTCCTCAAACATGCCAGATTCTTCCACACCGCAGAGATTTTCCCAGACTGCTTCCCTGCCCAGACCTTCACGTGGTCATCTCATTCTCATCCTTCAGGTCCCAGTTCTTCCCCAGTTACTGTGTACCTCATTGCCCTGTTTAATTTTTTCCCAGCGCATGAAAGAATGGTAAGCTAGAATGTTTTGTTCATTTGCTAATTATTTAGTGTTGACTCCTTCTTCCCCTTTCCCTCCTCTTCTGCACTAAATTAACCTTTTTAAGGCAGGCAACTCGCTGTCCTGTTTATTCCCATTCCCACTGCACCATGAACTAGGCCTGAAACGCAGTGAATGCTGAACAATATTTGGTGAAATACCCAGCACGTGCACCTGCAGCTAAGCCTGGGAATAGAGGACGCTCAATATCTGTTGAACAGAGAATGAACGACAGCCTTAGTCTGCCTTTGTGCATCTAATAGGCCCACACGAATGAGTTTCTTCCTCCTTGAACAAAATAATGCTGTTTGTTTTCTAGGGCTGCCTTAATGAAGTACCACCAATGAAGTGGCCTAAAATAGCGGAAATTTATTCTCTCTAAGTTCTGGAGGCCACAAGTGTGAAGTCAAGGTGTCAGCAGGGCATGTTCCTTCCGACCCTCTTGGGAAGAACCCTTTCTTGCCTCCTCTACCGTCTGGTGGTTGTAGGCAATTTCCAGTGTTTCTTGGCTTGGAGCTGCATCATTCCAACCTCTGCCCCCATCGCTGTCCAGCATTCTCCCTATGCACTTTTGTCCAAATTTTCCTCTCATGAGGAACCAGTCAGTGGATCCAAGTCCACCCTAACCCCATATGACATCATTTTAACCTGATTACATCTGCAAAGTTTCTGTTTCCAAATAAGGTCACGTTCACATCAACGTATCTGCTGGGAAATACAGTCCAACCCACAAGAGCCCCTAGCCCACTCCCTACCCTGGGGGGCTCCCAAGGGAACCCCTGACTGTGCTGCCACCCTTACTTTAGTCTCCCCGCTTAGAGTAGAGCGGGCCTTAGGCAGCTTACTGGCTGAGGTTCCCACAGCCTCTAAGCCTGCCCAGTCCTTTCCTCCTGGGGTCTGAGACCTTTCTGATAGGACCCTTCTGTTCCCAACTGCTTTCTCAAGAGCCCACCACTAATGCCCTGGAGTTGCTCATACACCACATCTACCTTATGCCATCCCTGGGAAGATTTAATCCTCATTTTAGTTGTATTTACTTGCATTATAAGCAGTGATATGATGGTAATACCTGATCACAAGGTAATAAGCAACTGATGACATCTAAAAGTGCTATTGCTCCTATGGTGGACATTTGTGCTGTCAAGAACTCCAAATCTAAAGAAACAAGCTCTAATGCACAGTTGTAGTCAGGTCACAGGAAACACAGTCTTGATAATCAGGAGTTCCTAATGCTTAGAACCACAGACAAAGGCAAAAGTTTCTTTTTTAAGTAAACGCTGCTCCTGCTCTGGGCTCCTACATTTTGAATTTGGGGAGTGCACAACTCCCCCTACCCTGGAGAACAGACTTTAAGAGCTGGGGTTCTACCTGCCAGCAGTCTCGCTGGGAGGGAAAGTGGCGGTGGTCCTTTAAGACTACCTTGGGCTGTTCACAGGGGTTTTGGTTCCTGCCTGTTGTAGAGAAGAATTCTAGGATCTTCTACTGTGTGTTAACAGGGGGAATTGTAGGTGGTGTCATTCTCTGTTATAGGACGTACCTCCTCAGTTTCCAGAAGTGCCAAATACGTGACAGAGACTCTTCAAAATCAAGGGTATTTCCTGGGTTTTTGCAATTAGCAGTGCAGGTTTTTAACTATTTGTAGACTGACAAAGTAGTCAGAGAGGGCCCTGAATCCTAGCAGCAGAGAAAGCAGGCAAGAATGAAGCGTTCACTTTAATCATCTATTAATTAGAGTCTTTGATCGGAAAGAGAACAATGTTAAGCTGAGTCAGACGTGCCAGGGACTCTCATGTAGGAACAATATTTTGCTGAATTGCTTCCTTTCTGAGGGTACAAACAGGCACTCTCACAAATGATATGACGCATTTTCTGTCAGTTTTAAAAGTCCTCGGAGCTTACTGCTCCGGGTGGTAGATGTCATTCATGCCCTTGGCTCCAGGATGTTCCCACCTGGCGGAACCTAGCTGCCCATCCAAACAGCACAGACACTCTCTCAATAATTCGCTCTGGAAAGTGGGTACTTGTCACTTCCCAAAGGACAAAGCAGCCCCCGCTATAACTTGAAGTGGATATTTGGAAGAGAGTCCCTTTCCCCACAGGGATAGTCTCAAATAGATGGAGAGAGGACTGGTACATTCATCTTTATTCATCAAACATTTCTCGAGTACTCCAGTGAAAAATCGCTGTCCAAGACACCAGTATACACAAGACAAAGATGAATGAGATAAATCGTCTGCATTCAAAAAAGAAAGATGAGGAATCTTATGATTCAGAGTGTGGTGTGAAATGTACTCTGAATCCCAGTGGGGCTCCTCCATAGGGATTACATCATTTCTGATGGGGCAGATCTGAACCTGGAGTGATGATACAGAAATAACCAGAGGGTGGGGTGGGGGAAGGAAGAAGATTCTAGGCAGGCAGAGTAGCATGAGTTAAGACACACGGTCGGGTCTGTTCAGAGATCGAGTTACCCAGCTGGGCCTGGCAAAGTGTACCAGGAAGAAGTGGTAAACTGCAAAACCAGAGGAGCCACCTCTCAGAGAGCTCTGAATGCCGGTCACCGTGCCACCATCGTACACTTTAGATGGGAGGTTAGTGAGCATAGAGTTCATGATCTGAACCGGGATGATCTGGAGATGAAAGGTGACACTGTTAACAATCGTGCCAGAAGACCAGTCACAGTCTGGTACTATCCTGGGCAAATTGGTATCTATGGTCGCCTTCCTAAATGGGAAATTCTTCAAAGAGAAGCTTTGATGAGGAAGTGCTGTGGTTGAAATATGGTTTTTTTCCGCTAAGATGCATGTTGAGGAGTGAGCTCTTGCCCTGGTGGGACTGGATCAGTGGTGAGGTGAGGTGGGCTGGAATGTCAGGTCGCCTTGGTGGGCGCTGGCTGCTCTGCTTCTCCACCTGCTGCTCTGCTTCTCCACCCGCTGCTCTGCTTCCCCACCTGCTGCTCTGCCTCTCCACCTGCTGTGATGCAGCACGAAGCTCTGGCAGAGGCCAGAGGAGGCTGCCTCATCTTGGACCTCCCAGCCTCCAGAATCATGAGCTAAACCACCCTCTCCTTCATAAATTCTTTAGTTTCAGGTATTCTCCTATAGCAACAGAAAATGGACTGGGACATGAGGATACTGCAGTGATTTCATTCTAGAGAACAGGCCTGGAGGTGGGCAGGTCAAGTACCATAAACTGGGTAGCTTAACACAATAGAAATGTATCACTTCACTGTTCTAGAGGATGACAGTACAAAATCCAGGTGCAACACAGCTGTGAGGCCTCTGATGGCTCTGGAGAGAATTTTTCCTTGCCTCTTCCTAGCTTCCGGTGTTGGCAGAAATCCTTGGTGTCGTAGTTTGCAGACGCATCCCTCCTGTCTCTGCTTCTGTGGTGCTCTCTGTGTTTACATCCTGCTCCCTCATGCAGGCCCGTCTCTGGGTCTCTTCTCTTACACAGACACCAATCACACTGGGTTAAGGACTCATTCTACTCCACTGTGACTTAATTTCAACTTAACTAACTATCGCTGTGAAGATCTTCCAATAAGGTACATTCTGAGGTTCTGGGAAGGACACTGTTTAACTTATAGAGACACCATACAAAGGGACTTTGAATGGGTGGAGATTAGCATTGAACTACAAAGACCAGAAGGCAGGAGCAGCAGAAGGAAAATAAGCTGCAGAGAGGAAAGTGAAGGGTCCTGACTTTACGCCCTGTGCAGCCTCCCCCAGGGTCCAGCAGGTGCCTTCAGCACTGAGGATGTACAGGCATAAGAATACATAAGGACTTTTCGGTGGTCCCGCAAGATTATAATAATGCATTTTCACCGAACCTTTTCAGATATTTTTAGATACACAAGAGTTGCCACTGTGTTACAGTGGCGCATAGCACTCAGTACAGTACTGTGCTGTACAGATTTGTAGCCCGGGAGCAATAGGCTATGTCATGTAGCCTGAGTGTGTTTGTGCAAGTGCCCTCTATGGGGGGAGAGGGGCACACAAGGGAGGCTTTCCGAGAACTTATCCAGGTTCTTAAGTGATAAAGGACTGTCAGGACTAGGCTGAAACCCTGCACACTGTGTTCCCCCTCTACGTCCCCCAATTTTCTCAAGTCTAAGCTCCTCTCCTTTCTCCTTTTGGAAGAAGGAAGACATTTAAATTTAGAAATCAAATAGGACTTGTAGTTGGGAAATGTCAGCTCAAGACGTGACTCGATTTGCTCCATTTGTTTTTTTTTTTTTTGCAGTTTTTGGCCAGGGCCGGGTTTGAACCTGCCACCTCAGGGGACAGTGCCCTGCTCCTTGAGCCACGGGTGCTGCCCATGACTTGATTTTTAACTTCATCACCCTTGAGCAAATCATTTGATCTCTCACTTTGTTTCCTCCTCCTTAAAATGAGGATGTTGGACTGTTTATGAGTCTGTAAAAGAAGGATGTTGAGGCAGGTCGGTAAGGGTCCTTCTGGCTCTAGAGTTAACACTTTAGAAGTGAGAGGCAGACCTGTGCTCCCTGTCCTGTGAAGAGAGCAGACTTTGAACAGCGCCCTCTGCCATCACCATCTTTTAGCAAGTACAGCTATTGGTCTGCGGCATTTGTAATCGCAAACAACAGAAATCAGTTACTTGAGCAAAACAGGAAGTTATTAGAAAGCTTTGGGAGCTGGCACCAGGATCAGTTGGGTGCAAGTACCCTGTTAGATGGGCAGGGTCCTCTTCCTCTCCTGGGATGCCCTCCAGGATTGCGTCACCTGCTCAAGAGTCCTGGGCAAGAGTCTAATTAGGCAAGTCACGGGCATGTATTTTAGTTGTGCTGGATTTAGGTGAGGCAATGATAAGATTTCCCCCAAAGGGAGACTGAGTTGATGATAGACAGAAGGGTTAGATCTCCTCAGCCTTATCTTTCCACAGGATGGGATCCTGGAGGGGACAAGAGGTGGAGCTAAGGTGGTGACGTCAGCAATGGGGGAGTGGCTGTAAATGCAAATGAAGCTTCACAGGCGGCTGGCTTCCTCCTGAGAGGCCAGGTTCCCAACAGGCCATAGATCAGAACCTTTTTGGCAACAAGGATCAATTTCATGGCAAGCAATTTTTCCATGGACAGTGGCGGTGGGGAGGTGGAGCTTAGGTAGCGATGCTGTGTAATGGTTTCTAACAGGTGGTCTGCAGCTGGGGTTGAGGACCGCAGGGTTAGCTGGCAGATAGCCACCAAGAGAACGGATGCCTATGGCCAAAAAGTGTTTGGAGGAATGCTTCAGCTAAGGAGTTTAAGACCAGCCCGAGCAAGAGGTAGACCCCATCTCTACTAAAAATAAAAAAATTAGCCAGGCATTGTGGCAGGTGCCTGTAGTCCCAGCTACTTAGGAGGCTAAGGCAGGAGGATCGCTTGAGCTCAGTAGTTTGAGGTTGCTGTGAGTTATGCTGATGCCACAGTACTATAGCCTGGGCAGCAGCGTGAGACTGTCTCAAAAAAAAAAGTGTTGGGAATTTAGCCCAGCATGGAGATTTATTTTAACAGTATATTTAAATACTGTTACTAACTAATACTGCAGTTGTTGCTGTATTATTAATATTATCACCATTATTGTAATATTGTACTTAAGAGCTGGTATTCTGGAGTCACAGAGACCTAAGTTTGAATTTTAACTCTGCCCCATAGTAGTTGTAACTTTGGGAAAGTGATTTACTACCTACGCACTAGAAGTCTCAGTTTCCTTATCTGTAATGAAAGGATGCTGAGAACAGTGACCATATGAGATTACTGTTAAAATTAAAGGATATAATATATACAGAAAAATTTAATGCAGTGTCTGGCTTATAAACTAATGTGCCTTATGTAGGTCAGGCCCCAGATGGTTTTTGTGCATTATTTCATGTAATCATTACTGCTATTTGACATAGTTAATATTAGAACTCATTCATTCTCTGCAAAAGTAGAAACTCAGGTTACAATTTGAGGTGTGTGAACTGTTAATGCCGGGATGCTGGTCCACTTCTGCCACGCTCCGAAGCCCACAGTCTTCCCAGTCATGCATTCAGTGTCTCCTGGAGGAGTCAGCTCCTATAGGTACATCCCACTACTGCATTCAGGGGTCACCAGTCCTTACTGCAGAGCACCTGGTTGTCTTTTCAAGATAAAATTAGGAGACATTGGCATCCCAAGGCAGTAGGACGGAAAAGTTTGCTTCTTTTCAATTACTGCTTTTTGTTATTACTAGTAACCTCTCAGACAATTCTATTTCAATCTATATTCTGCTTTTCATGTGATTAGATGTTTGAGAATTGATCACAGTAGCAATGACAGTAGCATTTTGTTAATAAATTCAAGTAAAAAATGAAGACAGAAGTTAGCCTGGTGAATAATACACAAGTGATACCAACTTTGCATACACCATAAAAACCGATGGAATTATCTAAAGATACATCTTTTCTGTTATTAATCTAGATTTTGTGTTTAGAAGAGCCATGTATTTCGGACACTTGTGGGAATTAAGATCAATTACTGTTGGGTTGGCGCCTGTGGCTCAATTGGCTAAGGGGCCAGCCATGTACACCTAAGATGGCGGGTTCGAATCCCCAGCCCAGCCGGCCAAACAACAATGATGGCTGCAACCAAAAAATGGCCGGGCATTGTGGCGGGCGCCTGTGGTCCCAGCTACTTGGGAGGCGGAGGCAGGAGACTCGCTTGAGCCCAGGAGTTGGAGGTTGCTATGAGCTGGTATGCCATGGCCCTCTACCCAGGGGGATAGCTTGAGGCTCC
>CAUYQV010048052.1:0-50444 GCA_963574575.1 Galagoides demidoff
TACAGTGTGCTATTTTCATATACATTTTGAAATACTCTCATCAAACTGGTTAACATAACCTTCATGTCATTTTCTTAGTTATTGAGTTAAAACATTCATACTCTGCTTTTAGAAAGATTCACTTGTACCCTTGTAAGATAAACCATAGAGATGACCCCATCAATCACCCTCCTTGCCCCCATCCACCCTCCTCACCTCCCCCTCCAACCCCCTTCCCATAATCTAAGGCTATAATTAGGTTATGACATTCCTATAAAAGCTATGAATTAGTTTCAAAGTAGGGCTGTGTACATTGGATACTTTTTCTTCCATTCTTGAGATACTTTGCTAAGAACATTTTCTAATTCCATCCATATAAACATGAAGCAGGTAAAGTCTCCATATTTCTTTAGGGCTGCATAGTATTCCATGGTGTACATGTGCCACACTTTTATTGATCTATTTGTGGGTTGATGGGCATTTGGGCTTCTTCCATGCCCTGGCAATTATGAATTGGGCTGCAATAAACATTCTGATACAAATATCTTTGTTGTAATTCGATTTTGGGTCTTCTGGATATATACCTAATAAAGGAATTGCAGGATCAAATGGCAGGTCTATTTTTAGTTCTCTCAGTGTTCTCCAAATGTCTTTCCAAAAGGAACAAATTAATTTGCATTCCCACCAGCAGTGTAGAAGTGTTCCCTTTTCTCCACATCCACACCAACTAAGTCACCATTTCTAAGTCCATTATTCTATTCCCATGCCCAGTAACTTTCTCCATTGCTTACAATATAAATGCTAAGCTCGTTAGAATCCTACAATTTTCTCTTTTAATTTTATCCTTTCTTCAGGATCCCACATCTTCACATTAATTTCAATTTGTTTACATGTTTGCCTTCCACTTTAAGGAGTCTTTGCATTCTCAGAGTGGTTTAGATAAGTCCAGCACAGAAAAAGCCTTGAATTTTACCTTTATTCAGGCAAAGATGATGTCTCATTTACCTTTGTGATCCCAGCACTTACTTAGTGTCTAGCTCTGATAAACATATATTGAATGATAAAGGAAAAAAAAACATTTTTTCCATAAGTAAAGGTATAGACCATCCAGTTATTTCTCAATGAAGAGGCATTATGGAGACAAACAGATGGTTACGATGTTCTCTCTTACATGGCCTAGCTAGACTTTGGGCCTATCATTATTCTCTGGATCTACCTATATAAAATGAAGTTAAGGCTTAGATCTAATGTTTTGTGTGTGTGTGTCTGTGTGTGTGTGTGTGTGCGAGAGAGAAAGAGAGAGAGAGAGACAGAGAGAGAATTCCATGGGGACAAGGAAATAATCTTCCTCATAATTAGGCTTCATTCACATAATTACCACAGGGTGATACCAAGGTCAGGAAAAGTTGAAGTTTGGAGTTCAAAGAGATCTTTTTTATCTCCTGATGCTGGAAAAAGCATTGACTTGGGTTTGCAGCCTTGTCTTGGTGCTATAATCTTGGAACCCAGTAAGGATAAATCCTATCAGTAGCTAAACTCACTCTCTATACAGTTTACAAGGCACCTTTGTTTGCTAGCTTTTCTCTCTGTGTGCATCTCCCTCAGCCACTCTGTCTCTTGTGTTAGCTACAGATGTTTTCTGAGCACTTTCAAATCTCTTATCATTTCACTGGAGCTTTGTAAACACCCCGTGAAGTAGTTTGAGTAGATATGGTTATGATTGTTTTTAATTATGTTTTGGCTTTAGAATTAAATAAACCTTTAATTTAAAAAACCTTTCTATTATGAAAAAATTCCAATCAGTCTTTGTTTGGAATTTGGGCTTCTTTCTTCACTAGCTGTGTGACGTGTTGTGAGTTAATTAATCTGTCTGAAATTTAGTCTCTCACTGTAAATGGGTTAGCAGCAGTACCTTCTATAGAAGCTTGTTGTGTGCATAAGATAATACTATAGAACATTTACTACATGACAGTAAATGCTAAAATATAATAGTTATTATTATTTGGTGATTTCTTGACAAAGGAGGGAGGGTTAGAATGCCTACATTTTTTCTTAAACTCTTTGAAGGGCAAACTTAGGATCCTTAGTTTTGTTAAAATCGTCAGTAAAATCTTTCAGTTCTATGAATTTGGGTTTGTTGAGGTTGGCATTGCCTTTGGGGGTTTTAACTCAGGTTCCCCGACTACTATGGCTCCTGCAAGTTTTTCGTCGTTATTCTGCTTTCTACTTGGAGCTTCTCTTAAACAGAATCTCAGAGGTAAGCCACTTTTAAGAGTTAAATTTCTGATGCCATTTTCAGGATTCATATAGGTATTATCTTTGGTCATTTTAGGGTATTGTTTCCTATACCCCACCCAGGTCACTCTTGAAACATGAAGGAGCTCAAAGGCATCCTTCTATTTTTTCTACAGAACATAACCTCCTTGAGGACACAGTGTTTCTCGCTGGGTAGGTATCCTTGCACTCGTCCAAGTAGAGCCTTAGTACTTTCCTTACTATGTTTGATTTCTAAAGAGTATTGATTAAAAGCCTCTTCAGCTATTATGGTTATACAGAGCGAAGATGAAAGCAACGAATCTCATTATTGCTTGTGGCAAGATCTTTTCTCTGACTCCTTGCTACTCAGAGTGCAGCCTTGAGCCTGGTAGCATCACCATAACCTGGGAGGTCCTTAGAAATGAACTCCACCTGACACCAGATCTACTGGGTCAGAACCATCAGATTCTATGTTTCAATAAGATCTTCCCAGGAGAATGACCAATGAAGTTTGAGAAACGCTGCTTTGACACACATGCCCTCAGTTCAACCAATGTAAAGCCATGTCTGCAGGACACATGGCAGACCAGCTATGCTCACTGGAGAAGTTCCCATATCAACTATTAATTTACCTGGTTCTCAATCTTGTCTCGTTTCATTCTGGTAACCCGTTCAAATTTAAGTTCTGGGATGCTCCACCCATCTGCTTTAATTCCCATGACCAGTGTGCATTCTGCCCCAGTATATTTTTTCTGAGATTTCGAGTCTTGAACCACCCATGTCTATTCTTTCTCATGGGCTGTTATTCTTCAGTCCCTTACTGCTTCCTGGGCCAGGACTTAGTCAGAAAAACCTTTTCAGAGGTGTCCCACAAGAATTATACGTGTGTGTATGCATGCTTACATGCACCGTTACAGTGAAAATGCAACCAAATATACTGAGCTCGCACTCAAAAGTAAAGATGTTAGTGATATAATTTATAAATATAGTGATAACTGTTTTCAGAAATGATGGCTATACTATACTGATTAGGCTTTCTTCTTAAATGTGGGTGCTACCTTTGCCATATCTAAGTTTTATTCACGAGGACTTACACGATTGATGCTTTTATGCTGATTTTTTAACATTCATTCTACTTTTCTTAAAACAAATCAAACCACTACAGGAAAGACAGGATTTTTAAGTTTTTTATCTTCCGGGAAGAAGGGAGCTTTTGAATTTCTTCTATATTGAATATTATGTGTGCCCAGCAAAATACCGAAAGGAAATAAATTCAGTGCAAAAAAAATTCATAAGGACCTTTGGTGTTTTCATCAAATTTTTAAAAATGTTCTTCCTTTCTTTTGTAAGATTTCATACTAAAATAACACCCTTGTCAAAATGTCTAAGCACTCCAATAATAGGTGGTGAAGAAATGGTGACAGAGAGAAAACAGGTGTTTTTTGGGCCACTAATATAGCATCCAGGCAAAGATTTCCACTCTTACCTGCTTTAGGAGAGTAAATATTTTGGAACCACAGACTTAATGAGAGTAACAATGTGCATGATGGTGCCCATTTCCCTGAAGGAGACTTTTAAACTTAATTTTATTAAAAATGAGATTTCACCTATTTTTAACCTACTCTTTGGTTACCAAGGTTGTTGTTTGAACACTGACAGGGGGAAAAAAAATCTATTAATGATTATTCTATGTTAACTTGTGCTAATGAGCTAACAAATATTTTCTCAGAAACCTGTGTGTGTGTGTGTGTGTGTGTGTGGTTTATCTTAATGATGGTTTACATCTCAGTCATTTAATTAAACTAAGTGATGTCAAATGATTTGGTGTTGTCATCAAAAACCTGCAGATTTCTTGTCCCTTTCCCTCAGTGCAAGGACACATGATTATACTAGGATTAAATAAGATAATGAGATACGGAGAGAAAAATACTAGGAACTCCACATGGCCCTACAATGCTGTTCTAGTCTGTGAAATTAAAGGTAAAATCTGATGAAGAAATTTAAACAAATGCCTTATTAGCTCGTGATAGCTTAATATATAAACAGTGTGGGTGAAAGTTGCTTTTTAACTGCCACTTACAACTTGTTACCTTAAAGAAGTAAGTAACATGGAGTTTTCTTTGAACCAAGGCACTGTGTATAGAGGTTGCTTTTTGTTCAGGCATGCCTGTCTTTGTCCTGACCTGGGAGTCAGAACTACCACATGTGCATGGCTCTACTCCATGAGAGGAATCACCCAAAGAAAGTAGCAGGGGACTTTCTTTGGCCTGGTAGAAAGGCATGTACTTTCCTATAAACCTGATCTCTAGGATGCTTTATTAAAAAAGCTGTTTCATATTTTTAAGTAAAAATCTTGCTACATTTGACAGCTAGAATTTTCTACACTATGAAAGTAACTTATAGTTTAGAACTGTGCTGTCCAATATGATGGCAGCCTTTCTCTAGCCATCAGTGGCTAGAGCATTTGAAATGCTAGAACATCCAAAATATGGCTAGTCCCAATTGAGATATGACTTCATCTTTCTTAAATTGTAATACTAATTATATACTGATAACAAAAGATGAGTACAGGCCACACTGAGAACCTCTTATAATTGCCAAAGTCAAATATGACTTGAGTATTTCAAATTTAATGTAGTTTTTTATTCCTTTTTAAAAATGTGCATACATTTTTTGGCACCATCTGTATCTATACTCTATATATTTTAAACACATATTTTTAAATTTTATAGATATACAAAGTCTTATAGTCACATAAAAAGAGATTTATTGTAAGGAGCTAGTTCATGCAATTGTGGAGGCTGGCAAGTCTCAAAATCTGCAAAGCCAGTCAACAAGCTGGAGACCCAGGAAAGCTTGTGGTGTAGTTCTAGTTTGAATCCCAAGGCCTAAGAACCAGGAGAGCTTTTGATGTTTCTTCAAGTATGAGGGCAGAAGAAGACACATGTCTCAGCTCAATAGGCAGAGATAGAGAGTGAATTCACTCCCTAAATGGATTGAATGATGCCTAGTCATATTGTGTATTGATTCAAATGCTGATCTTACTCAGAAACATTCTCACAGACACTGTTTAACCAAATGTCTGGGCACCCCCTATCCCAGTAAAGGTAACACAGAAAATCAATCATCATATATGAAAGCTGTCTGTAAAGTATTAGCCATTGTTTTTATAATTTTCATATTACATGGTTGGATACTTTCCAAAGAGCCTTCATATGTAATAGAGAAGGAAAAAGTAGTAAGGAAGTAAAAGAATGCACGACTGAAAGATTGTTATGCTGTTCTAACTCAGGCAAGCAGTAATTGTACCACTGTATACAGCATGTTTTTCTCTAGCAGTTTTCAGTCCCAATTTCTGCCAGAAGTCTCATCTCATTGAGGATTTTAGTCCTTCCTCTGGTTTCTTTTACTGTTCTAGTCTTCTTTGTGTTTATTATAGTTTGTATTATCTACCATCTATCTTTTATTCCTTTCTTCTTACTAAATTATTATAAATTTATTTTAAAACATATAAATACCTCATCTCACTTGGAAGCCACATTCTATGTGGTATTTGAGTCCTTTGCCACAAGAATACACCTTTTTTTGAGGCAGGGGATGTCTTGCAGTTTTTATATGCAAGACCAATGTCTAATTGTACAATGTTGCTCCCATTTTGTTTGTTTTTAATAAAGAAATGATTTCTCTTGATGATGTTGGAACTGAGGAAAGATTTCATAACAGATTTCAGTGGCCATCACAACAACAAAAATTAACAAATGGGAGTTAATGAAGCTAAAAAGCGTCTGCACAGCTAAGGACACAACAAGTAAAATAGAAAGACAACCTTCAGAATGAGAAAAGATATTTGCAAGGAATCAATCTGACAAAGGGTTAATAATTATAATCTATAGAGAATTCAAATTAATCAACAAGAAAAGAGTAAACAAGCCCATCTACCTCTAGGCAAGAGATATGAATAGAACCTTTTCTGATGAAGACAGATGAATAGCTAACAAACATTAGAAAAAATGCTTACCATCTCTAATCATCAAAGAAATGCAAATCAAATCAAAACTACCCTCAGATATCACTTGACCTCAATGAGAATGGCTCCTACCACAAAGTCCCAAAGTTGTAGATGCTGGCATGGATGTGGAGAGAAGGGAGCCCTTTTATACTGTTGGTAGGACTGTAAACTAATACAATCTTTTTGAAAGGAAGTATGGAGATTTCTCAAAAACTCAAATTAGAACCCCCATTTGAATCTGCAATCCCATTACTGGGCATCTACTCAGAAGAAAAAATACCTTTTTATCATAAAGACATTTGCACTAGACTGTTTATTGCAGCTCAATTTACAATTGCCAAATTGTGGAAACCACCTAAATGCCCACCAATCCAGGAATAGATTAACAAGCTGTGGTATATGTATACCGTGAAATACTATTCAGTCATTAAAAAGGATGGAGACTTTACATCCTTTGTATTAACCTGGATGGAAGTGGAACACATTATTCTTAGTGAAGCATCACAAGAATGGAGAAGCAAGAAGCCAGTGTACTCAGTTCTAATATGAAGGGAGTAGATGATCTAATACAAGGTGGGGGGTAGGGGAATGAGGGAGTGGGGAATGGAGAGGAGTGAGGGGGATGGGAGATCATGGTGTATGGCACAACTCTTGGGGGCAGGACACAGTTCCATGAGGGACTTTACCTAACAACTACAATCAGTGTAACCTAATTCTTTGTACCTTCAATGAATCCCAAACAAAAATTAAAAAAAAGAAATAATTTCGTAAGTGTGTTGGTTTCTATTGCTGCTATAACAAGTTAGCACAAACTTGATGACTTAAAACAACATTCACTTATCCTCTTACAGTTCTTGAGGTCAGAAACCTCAAAATCAGCTCCAATGGGGCAAAACCAAGGTGTCAGCATGGCTGTGCTCCCTTTGGACACCAGAGGAGAGAATTCAGTTCTCTGCCTTTTTCAGCTTCTAGAGGAAGTTTGTATTCCTTGGCTTATGGTCTTTCCAAAGCAAAAGCATAGCTTCTCTCTCCAGTTGTCACAGTGTAACAATATTGCCACCTTCTCTGTGTTGTCTTTTTCTGCCTCTTTTATAAGTACACTGCTGATTGCATTTAGAGCCCATCTGGATAAACCAGGACAGTCTACCTTTCCTAAGATCCTTAATGTCATCTGCAAAGTCCTTTTTGCCATATAAGGATAAGGGAATTAGTGCCTACATATCTTGGGGACCATTATTTAGCCTACTATAATGAAAAACAAAAAAACTGACTTTTTACTTTTATATGATAAAGATGTTTAATAGGCAAGAGAATAATTATATAGCATAGATAAATAAACTAAAATAAGTGGTTTATATACATGTATTTCAGAATATTAATAGTGCTTGTCTATGGTTGGTAAGCTTTATTTGCTACTTAATTCTTCTCATGTGTGTTTTCTAAAATTTCTCCAATGAATATGTATTTTATTTATAACAAGAAAAACATGAATAACATTTACTATTTAAAACAAAGTGAGAGTTGCAAATCAAAACCACCCTGAGATATCACCTAACCAAAGATCAACCTCTTTTTAATTAAAATATGACCTGGAGCTGAGAATAAACTTAATCTGTAAGTGTTGGTGAGGGGATAGAGGGTGTTTATAGGGTATCTCTTTTGATTTTAAATGTAATTATATCACTTAACAAGCACGATTACCTTTTTCTTATGTCTGTTTAACTAGAGGATCACTTTGAAAGAGAGAATTATCTCCAATAATTTTTATTTCTTAAGGTTTTATAAGAAGATAATATCAATATTAGCAAATAATTTTTTTCTTTCCAAACTCCTTAACTCTTTTTTTTCCTTTTCTTTACTTATTGCATTGGCAAGAAGTTCCAGGATAAATTTGAATTATAGTGGTAATATCAGGAAGACTTATCTTATTCTCTTATTCATTGAGGATATTTCCAGTATTACGATATAATGTCTGAAGTAAACAGTAGTAATATAAATATTGTTCATTATGTTAAAGATGAATTTTTAATGTATAAAGAATTTTTTTTTCAGGAATAGGCATGGAATCTTATTAATGACTTTTCATTACATATTAAGCTGATCTTAAAGGGTTTCTTCTCCTCCCTCTCTTGACATATTGGTGGAATAAATTACCTTAGTAGATTTCTTCGGTTAAATCTTACCTGGACTATTCTTTTTATATGATACTATATTTTGTTTTAAAGTATGTTTTCAAAATTCTTCATTTGTGTTTATGAATAATATTGCTCCATGGGCTCTTTTGGCATATGTATGTGTAACTACTTTTGTTAATAATTATTTGTTTTATTCTCAAACATTGAAATAGAGAGAAATATCTGCTTTTTGAAGGTTTCAAAGAGTTTTCTATTATACCATGTGTGCCTATCATTTTTAGAAGGTCATGTTTTGGACACTTTAATTCATGTCATGGATTTTCATCCATTCAAATTTCTTCTTGAATATATTTAAATAATTTGCTTTTTCTTAAAATTATTCCCTTTTTCCCACATTTTTAATCTTTTAGGTTATAGAAAATTTTTTCATTGCAAATTTCTGTCACTTCTATTTCTCCCATTTCATTGGGAATGGCAAGACTGTTCCACTCTTTTGTATTTATCTGCTGTTGGAGGAAGCAAAACCTCTCTCAGTTTTAACCGCTGCCTTTAAGTTGGCCCATTGCATTTTCCAGTGGTGTCTTCTGGCTCCTTCAGGGCACCTATTCTCAGGGATGTCTTGTTGCATCCTTCGTTCTGCTGCATGGGTGCCAGTGACATGTAGATCTTGCCTCTTACTGATTTGTCTCACCCACGTGTATTTAGGGGCTCATGGAGATAACTTGTCACCTAATTTTGTTGTAAATGTTGTCTGTGAATTTTGATTTTGCTGTTTAGTTACTCTGCTTTTACATGGAGATTGGGGAATATCTAAAAACCACCCCCCACTATTACCTCTATCTTCCCAGAATCCTCCTTTATTCAGTCACATGTTAGAAGCCTGTCCATTTACTCTTTTTTATGCCTTTAACTTTTATTACACTATTTTGTGTTTATTTATTCCTTTCTCTTATTTTTAAATGTTATTGTATTATTGCTTTTCTAAATCTTAATTAAATGATTAATTTAATATCCCAGCTTTCTTGTTTAAAATTGCAGACTCATTTCTGAGAATAGTTTGGATATTTCATATATATTTTTATGTAGTTTTTCATTTTCAGAACGAGTTGCAATTAATTACAACTTATATTTTCTTTAACAATTGTTTAGTAGAGCGATTATTTTATTTTATTTTAAGGGGCTGGATCTTTCTTTAAAAGCTTTTCCAATGCTATGTCAGGCTGCATCCATTGAAATGATAATTTTCTTGTTCTGCTCAGATGTTGGAAGATATTGGACATTTTTCATGTGTGCCTCTCATTCCATGACAAGAGGTTAGTGACAATGCTGAGTAAATTCTTTGGTCCTCAAACACTGTTGATCTCTGGTTATCGGAAGAAACAGCCTGTTTAGTTTGAAAAATCAACAGTTATTTTAGAATGCACAAAGTTTATGGGAATAGTGGACAGATATGAGTAGTACTGTGGATATTACAGATTTACAAGGAGGTCCTACAAAAGGTGGAGAAAATTATTCTTTCCACTGACAGAAGTAGCAATGGTGAACAGCTACATCCTTTATTCATTAGATAAAAAAGACAGTGAGGAAAAAAAGTGCTGACACATCTTTCTTACATGAGAAATCTCATCACTCAGCTTATGGGCAATGTGAGGAGCAAAAATTCAAGAAAGGGGGGGAAGACCATCATCTTCCCCTGACATTGAGGATGAGGAAAGGCTCAATTGGAAGATACATTTTATAATGCAAAATGATAAAAAAAAATAAACAAAAATAAACAAAAACACTTTAATTGTTTTATGTGACCGAAAATAGATAATAAAATCATCAGGAGAGTTCATACTTACATTTGTCTTTTAAAACTGTAGGATAGGCTCGGTGCCTGTGGCTCAAATAGCTGAGGCGCCATCCACATACACCTATGGTGGTGGGTTTGAATCCAGCCCGAGTCCACCAAACAGCAATGATGGCTGCAACCAAAAAACAGCCGGGCATTGTGGTGGGTGCCTGTGGTCCCAGATACTTGGGAGGCTGAGGCAGGAGACTCGCTTGAGCCCAGGAGTTGGAGGTTGCTGTGAGCTATGATGCCACGGACTCTACCCAGAGGGACAGCTTGAGGCTCTGTCTCAAAAATAAATAAATAAATAAAACTGTAGGATAATTACAAGTAATCCACTAACCTCTTTCCTGCCCCAAATAAATATAAGCTGGGGTGTACATGGTTGGAAGAAAAATTGGGGGATAAAACATTTGTTATTAATTTATAATTTTGTTAAAGTTTTATATTTAGGGATGTGGATTGTGCAATTTTGGTTTTGGGACTTTGATAGTTTCTCTGTATCTGACTCTGTGATAAATTCTTGTAAATAATCTATAAGTCTTGGAAAAGAAAGTATATTTTCTGTTCATATTAAATTATGCAATTTAAAATTTTTTACATTAAATAATTTGAATAAATAGATTAATCAGCACCTTTATATCTTTGTTTACTGCTTTTTATTCTTAAATTTTTTAAAATAAATTTTACTGTGTATACTTACAGTATGCAACATGATGTTATGGAAAGCATATAGATAGTAAAAAGGTCAGTATGGAGAAGCAAATTAACATATCCCCTACCTCACATAGTTGCCCCGTTGTTTCCTTTTGTGGAAAGAGAAGCTAAAATCTACTCATTTAGCATGAATCTCAAATACAGTAGAATTTTGCCTGAAGTCCTCGTGTTGTACATTAGATCTCTAGACTTGTTTAGCCTAATTACCTGCTACTTTGTATGCTCTGAGTTGCATCTGCCTACTTCCCCACCTCCCCCAGCTCTGCTCCTGGTAACCACTGTTTTATTCCTTATCTCTGAGTATTGATTTTTTAAAAGATACTACATCTGAGTGAGATCATGCACTATTTTTCTTTCTGGGTCAAGCTTATTTCATTTAGCATAAAGTCCTCTAGGCTCATTCACCTTGTGCCAAGTAGCAAAGTCTTGTTCTTTTTTTTTTTTTTTTTTTAATAACTGACTAATGTTTCCTCATATATACACAGGTTGAGTATTCCTTATCTGAAATGTTTGGGATCATGTGTGTTTCAGATTGAAGTTTTTCATATTTGGAAATATTTGCACATACATAATAAGATATCTTGGTGATGGGACACAAGTCTAAAAATAAAATCCATTTATGGTTCATACGTGCCTTATACATGTAGGTAATGTTATATAATATTTCCAATAATTTTGTGCATTAAGAAAAGTTTATGTACATTGAACCATGGTGAAAATAGAGGTGTTAAGTGTGGAATTTTTCACTTATGGTATCATATCTGGTCTCAAAAATTGCATATTTTGAAGCATTTTGAATTTCAAATTTTTGGATTATGGATGCTCATTCTACATACCATAGTTTTTTCATCCATTTGTCTGTCATTGAACTCTCAGGTTGCATCTATATCTTAACTATTTTGAATAATGTTGCAATGAGCGAGGGGAAAGAAAGTATATTTTCTATTTGTTGATTTTGAATTCTACAATCTTATACATTTCTAATTAAACCAATTTTATGAATTAGACTAATTAACCCTTTATATCTTTGCTTACTTTTTTTGTCTGTTAAAGTTTTTAGCATTTTAAAATTGATCAAATTTCTGTCATTTTTCTCTTTGCATTTATAAGAGCTTTTGTTTTCCATGTGTTAATGCAATATTACTTGAAATATAAATGTTGTGGCAATTATTCTTATTTATTTATTTTATTATTATTATTATTAAATCATAACTTTGTACACTGATACATTTATGGGGCTCAGGGTACTGCTTCGATATACGATGTGAAATGTTTACATTGAACTAAGTAGCACATCCATCACAATTATACTCATTTCTTAATCCTGTTGAAATGTACCATTGCATCATGCACATTAGGTGAGGTCTCCCAAAGGCCCTCCCTCCTCCTGTATCCCCCCTCATTTCCCCTCTCTCTCCTCTTTCCTTCTACTTTCTGGACTATAGTTATGTTTTGCCATTCATATGAATGTGTAGGTGATTATATATTGATTTCATAGTAGTATTGAGTACCTTGGATACTTTTTTCCCCATTCTTGAGATACTTTACGAAGAATAATAAAAAAAAAAAACACATATTCTAAGTATGTACACCTTAAGTGAAACTACTACTATTTTTTTTAATCTTTTAAATCAATGTGAATTAATACATCAAATTATGATTAAAATAGAAAACGCCTTGGAGCTGAGAAAAGAAGAAAATCCTGTAAGGAAAAAAATTTAAAGCTCCAAAGAAAGGCCTGGCATGGTAGCTCATGCCAGTAATCTCATAATCTGGGAAGCCAAGGTGGGTGGATAGTGGGAGCTCACAGGTTTGAGACCAGCCTGAGTCAGAGTGAGACCCTGCCTCTAAAAATAGCTGGGCATTGTGGGAGGCGCCTATAGTTCCAGCTACTTGGGAGGCTGAGGCAAGAGGATCACTTGAGCCCAAGAGTTAGAGGTTTCTATGAACTAAGACACCACAGGACTCTACTCAAGGGAACCAAGTGAGACTCTGTCTCGGAAAAAAAAAAAAAGAAAGAAATTGATCTGCTTAACTTTGTAAAAACTGAAAACAATAAAATCAAGAGACTTCTGATAATTATAAGTTAAATATTAAAGATATTTAGATTTTAAACCAGAACATTAGAAAATATTTTTAATTAAAAGGCGATAAAACAATGACAGTGAGCAAGAAAATCGTTCTTAACAAATACAAATATTAAATAAACCAAATGATTTCTTTACTAAATGAAGTTTTTTAATTGCTAAAACAGGGGGAGTATAAAAAGAATTACTGCTGTCAAATGCCCAACTCAGAAGGAGCAAATCCACTCTGGCTGGCATTAAAACAAATTGTATTCACACCATCAACAAAGTGGATTTTTAAAAAAAACTTGTGATCTTACTAGAAAATTGTCTTATAAAATTACTATCACATCCTCCACCAGTGTAAATAGTTTTTGGAAAAACAAAATTTGATCTGAATCATTTATTAGCATTACCACTGAACAAACATTGCAGAAAATTTTATTTGGGCCCACGCATTCTTCAAATGGAAAATGAGACTAGTAAAACTGCCCTTCCTCTTCTCAGGTATTCTCAGCATTTGGATCTTACCATTACCCATTTCACAGCCAGTCTCTCTAGATCAGTTTGGACCAACATAATATTTGTGCCTGAAAACCTTGTGTCTGTTGCCAACACACACATAGACAACATGGAACATCATTGCTCCCACAGTTACTAGACCTGACACATTCTGATGAATAACCAGAGATGGAGCGTTTAAATGAGACAAGGTGATGCTGGTACGGAACACTGGGAGGTTCTGTAGCGTGTTTTGTGGCCCTATTAGCACACTGTTATGTAACATGTGGAACGTTTTACAATTTTATAGAAATTCTTTCAAACAGCAATACTAGAATGACCAAACACAAACAGTACTGTAAAAAATAATACACTAAATGTCACTAGTTAGAACTGGCCACTTCGCAGGTATTTCTCCTTAACAATCGCCAGTGCCTACTCATGGAAAATGTTCAGTTCTTTTTTCCCTTCTCTAGGACTGGCTTTATGAAGTATAGAGGTTGATATACACACTTTTAAGATGTATCATTCAGTAATAAATAACAAGTCATAACTTACATTACTATAAAATTAATTTAACAAACCACACTTTTTACAGTAACTGTAAAATGTTTTTTGTTGAAGCAGGAATCAGCAGACAGAACTTAGTTTATCATATCTGAGGGGAAAAACCTTGGAATATTTTATTTCTCTAGTTAAAAAGGTACCAATTCACTAGAAAGGTATGAAAACAACCTTTAAAACGTATGAATAGACACTTAATCTCACAATAACAGAAATGAAAAATGTAAATTAAAACATAAAGATTGCATTTTTCACCTACCAGACTAGTACAAAAGAATAACAATACCCTGTGGTAAGGTCATGGGGACACAGATGTCCTCACATGCAAGCTGGGGTAAAGAAAGTTGGTGCAGGATAGATGTTTACATTTTTATCCAATGATCCCACTTCCAGAATTTTCTTGAAAATCGGTGCAGCTTTTATGGGGTGAAATTACTGAATTTCATCCCATAAAACTACTGCATATATGTTTACTTTTTTTTTTCTTTTTTTGAAGTTTTTTGCCAGGGCTGGATTTGAACCCACCACCTCCAGTACATGGTGCCCCATTCCTTTGAGCCACAGGCACTGCCCCATGTTTACATGTTTACCCAATGATCCCACTTCTGAAATGTTCTTGAAGATACACTTCCAATAATATGAAGATACACAAGATTACTCATTGTCATTGAAAAATATTGAAAACAATCTACATGGCCATCTACAAAAGAGTAATTGAATCAACTATGGTATATCCACATAATAGACTTTTTTATTAAAAAAGAAAATGAGGGAGATATTTATAATCCGATGTGGTGTGAGTCCCAAGGTATGTGGTATTCTCTGATTTGTATAAACTTTTGGTTTTGCAAAACTTGCTATTTCTTTAGAGTTCTTTGTTATGTAATAAAGCCTGTACTTTTAGTGGATTTTTCTGATAAATTTTCCACCAAAATTACTCTGAATCACTTTTCTAAAGCAGCAATTCCCAAGTCTCACAGAACATCAAATTCAGCTGTGGACCCTTAACAGATGCCTAAGTGACATGTCAATGCAGGTACTGCCCAAAAATCTATATTTTCTGAAAGCCCTAAAGCTGATTGTAAGCATTATTCAGGTTTGAAAAATCTCTGCTGAGAATTTGTTTGAAAATTAGGGACAGAATAAAATTATTATTGCTCTACATTCTTATTTAAACATTTGTGGTTCTTATTGATAATATCTTAATCAGGCCCTAAGTATTTGGCCAATAGTGTCTCATTCTGAAACTGGGGGGACTTTAAGGACAAGCTAAACTACAGGAAGAATTTTACTGGTCTCATGAAACAATTTAGTGGCTAATGGGGTCTTGGAGCCGTTCCACAGAAATTGATTCCCAACTCTACCTCTCGATGGCCCGTGACTCAGCAAGGCTGTCAATGTCTGAGTCTGGTTTCTCTTCTGTGAAATGCACACAGTTGTGTCTTTTTCACATAGTTGTCAGAATCAATAAAGATACACAATGTAATGTGTGTATCATGTGTGCTTATAAACTAGCAAGTTATTTTTCTGAACACAATTCTCATTATGTATTTTAAGTCTAGTTGTATCTCCACTTAAAATTTTTAAAGCATAATTCTACATTTAGATGATATGATTTTATACATTAACATCTGTCTATGCACCCTAATGTCTTCCCTGTGAATTAAAACAAAGCATAAACTTCAGTATGTGGGAATACTATGCCCTTTTTAATGTTAGTGTCAGCAACACGCAATTTACAGAGGATTTGAATTGGAATTATATACAATAATTCAAGGCACTTTGAAAATAACTCTCCTAAGGAAGAACAGGAGTTCCATATTTCCTTGAAAAGCATATGAATAATTATATTCCATATGATCTAATATAAACATTTACAACTGTTAAACATATAGCTTGCATAAAGTCTGGCAGAATCAAAATACAGCTCTCAAACAGTTATTATAGAATTACCTTATTTTCTGATACATGTTGTGTGTTATGATTTCAGAAAACATACCAAGTCAAATCATATTTACCTTAGATAAATACATCTTGTATATTTTCAATAAAGTGATTGAAGTCACAACAGTAATTTAAAAACTACATATGGTTGAGGAAAATGCCAAAGGAGGGAAAATTAATTTTTATTTTGGTGATATATTTCCTGCACTGGAACAGAATCCTGAACTGCTGGTGGCATTCACACCTCTCCATTCCTCCTGTTAATAATTCCTTATCTGTTCTGGAGTCTGGAAAAGCAGTGATGACGAAATCATATGTAACTCCTGATACTGTATCATGAAAATGATTTATTAGAAAGCAATACTCAAACCTCCATAATAAAGCATCTGCATCAGTTCACAGAAGGCAGTTCTCAATCTTTTTTAAATAGCTTCAAAATAAAATCATTTCTACAGCATATTTTGAGCTGAGAACAAATTTAAACATCATGCGATTAGATTCTGTATTCTGATTATTTAGATGGGGCTTCCATAATTTTTTATGTTCTGGTATAGCCCATATACCACCTTCTCCCCCCAAAACACATATACAGAAACAATATTTTTGGAATAATTCATTTCCTCACTTTTAAAATTTTCACTTGTTTTTTTTTATATTATATGTCTTCAAAAAATTGTCATCACTAAATTACATTGATTTTATGCCCTACCAATGGGCAGCTGGAAAAATTGTCTTATTGGTGATTCCAAAACGTCATCTGTAACACAAGAACTCAAATTAAAATGATAATACAGAGATTAGCCTGACCCCTGAACAAGAATGGTACATAGATTTGTGGTGTTTTCTATGGAAAAAAAGTCTCTTGGAGAAGTGTTCATCCATGGATAAAGCAAATGTGATCTATATTACACAATGGAACATTTTCAACCTCAAAAAGAAAGGAAACTTTGACACATCCCACAAGGGATAGACCTTGAAGAAAATGCTATGTGAAATGAGGTATTCAACAGAGGACAAGTTCTCTATGGCACCATTTACGTGAGGTGCCTAGAACAGTGAGCACGCTCATGGAGACAAAAACCAGAATGGTGGTTGCCAGGGGAAGGGGAGAGAGGGGAAAAGGCTGTGTTCAAGATATGCAGAATTTCAGTTTCACCACATGCAAAGTGTCCTGGAAGATACGGATGGTGGTGACGGTCACACAATACTTTGAATTTGCCTAACACTACTGGACTGTATACTTAAAAAGGGCGGGACTCAATTATAAGAGGGACTTTGTCTAACAAATGCAAACAGTATAACCTAATTCTTTGTGCCCTCACCTATCCTAGGACAATAAAAAAATATGAGTTATAGCAGATCTGATAAAAAGAATCTATTTCTACATATCATATTATAAAAAGAGATCATTTCACTACTACATGTTTAAAAAATAAAATGTTATTTCTTCCACCACAATGACAAAGGAACAGATACAAACAAATGTGGACAGTAAAGTTTAGTTATGTATGTTGTACGCAACTATGACCTTCTCTCCTAACACCCAAAGTCTTTGTCCCTTGTGTGAGAGGAGCCAAAAGTGGGAGGTGAGACCCTGTAGAAGCCTAATCTTATCCCTGATTGGGAATTCAGGAACATTAAGAATTTTTAAATTCTAGTCGTAAATGTTTACAATATGGTCACTGAGTACAGAGAAAGAAGCTGTCCTGAGAAATGTAAAAAATAATTAAAACATACCAATTTTAATATAGGTTGTCATACTTCTTTATAGTCAGATCCAGGGTCTTCTTTCAAGCAATAAAGAACAAGCTACCTTCTTTCTCCTTTACATATGTTGCTTCCTCAAACCTCACGATATCTCCATGACCATTTACATTTTTATTTCATTGATAAGGTAACTGAGCCTCAGAGATGTGAATACCTGGCCCAATGTCACATAATTCATATGTCTACCTGACTTCAAAACCTTTAGTCTTTCCAACGCTGCCTTGCCTCTCTGCATGATTTCCTCCCATCCTTACACAGCACAATGAAACAGACCTCATTATTGTCATTTTAAAAATAAGAAAAGAACCTCAGGGAGATTACTTTTTGAAGGTCACAGTAAGCCCTCCATGTTTTGATTCAATTTTCATCCATAAAATAGAACTAGTCTACCTCTGAGAAATATATTGAAGAACCCAAATAAAATTGAATGTCGTAAAAATAATGCAAGAGAAAGTAAAATCTTGATTAATAGAAAGTGCCAGGCAGCTATGGTTAATTGAAGGTTAACTAGAGGCTTCTTTTTGTTTTAACCTTTAATGTTGAAAATTCTTTCAAAATAGATTGAGCCACATCCTGGTTTATGGAAGTTAAGTGTGATGAACACAATTAAATCTTTCTTTGAGTGTTTCTTTTTTAGGTTAAACAGGAAATTAATTTGAATTTTTGTAGAAGATAGGAAAAAACTTACAGGTAGCTTTTTTGACCAAGTCTCTAAAAGGGAATTGTATAGCCTCTTTCTTTAAAATAAAATATCACAAAAAGTTCCAGTTCTGTTTTTCCTGTGGCTAATTCAAGGAGGTTGGACAGTAGAAGATAATTATATAATTGAACAGGATCTTATGTCTTTCCTCCTCCAAATGGGATTCAAGGCTGAGGAATTATTGTTATTTTCTGTTTACACAGAATATTCCCTGGTATTAAAGAAAAGATTATTTATTGCTTGCGTGGATTGTTCAGAGGTAACAAAGTCCCTAAACTCCTTCATTTGTTAGGAAAAATATAAAAGGTGCAGGTTTCTCATAGGATCCACTGAAATTCCCACTCTGAACAGTTGGCCTCAATTTCGCATTGCCCAGACCAACACCCACTAACCTCTCTTTATCCACCATCTGTTACCTTGGCTATTTTCATTGACAGAGCCTTACTGAAACAGAGAGATGAATGATTTGAGATGGGAACAAATTAAAGCATAATCAAAGGAACACATCCCAGAAGTGTCCACTAAGGTGCTTTGGGTATCTTTACTGATGATCAATACCACAGCCTTTGTAGATTACCAAAGTAATATTAGAAATAGATTTATGTTGTTGAAATTAGTGGTTAGTGATTTTTTTAAATAAAGGCTTAAATGCTTTAGAGCCATTTACTCTGTTGCAAGATTATCGCTTAAGAAACTAACCAGCCTTTTAAAGTTTCCCTAGAAAAATGGCAACCCAGATTTCTTTTCACAGAGGCCTCATTAGATGGGAGCAGTGTGAGCCACGCAGGCCCAACTAAAGAGCGACTGAGTCCTGCATTTGGATAATGAATCTGTTGTATAAGCTCTGAGCGGATCTGCTATCCTAGACAGAGTCCCAGCACCCTAAAAAAGGAAAGCCAAGAATTGGTAGAGCTATAGGACTATTTTGTGTACACTGGCTATAAATGTCTATATTTGTAGGAGAATTTTATTTGCTATTATTTAGAAAGATGGCATAAGAGCATACATCTATGGGCTATAGATTTCTATCCAAAGGAGCCTAATATTTGTACATCCAAAGTGTTTACGTAAGTTTACAACATTATATTTTAAACTAAAATTTGCATGAGCATTTCTTATTTATTTATTTTGACACAGAGTCTCAAGCTGTTGCCTTCAGTAGAGTGCTGTGGTGTCACAGCTCACAGCAACCTCAAACTCTTTAGCTTAAGCGAGTCTCTTGTTTTAGCCTCCCAAGTAGCCGAGACTACAGGTGTCTGCCACAGTGCCCAGCTATGTTTTGGTTGTAGTTGTCATTGATGTTTGGCAGGCCCAGGCTGGATTCAAACCTGTCAGCTCCTGTGTATGTGGCTGGCACCCTAGCTGCTGAGCTATAGGCGCCAAGGCAGCATGAGCATTTCTGAGGACATTTAGGCAGTGGATAAAATCCCTTCCACTCTACATACCCAGAGCTGCTCATTGAGCTTCCATCAGAGCATTCCTAGCAAAGGAATCACTTGCCTGGAATATTTTGATAAGTAGAAATGACTTGCCAAGAAGAAAGTGCTTGTACCCATATTCTTGGATCTCTGATGGACAAAAGAAGTCCATTTGTTATAAGAAAGGCAGAACTTATGTGAGAACACAGACGTGGTGAGGATGATCCAGGCTGAGCACTTCACCTGGGATGTGCTGTCAGAACGCAGCCACCTGATGGGGCAGTGTCAGAGTGTCCCTCCTGGAGGGGGAGCAGAGGAGCTTCTCCACTGTGAGAAGGGACCTGAAGTTCTGCCGCGTGACATCTTTTTAGATAAAGAAATAGGACTGCTTGGTTTTTCCCTCTCCACACTCCTGGCTCCTGGCTGCCCTTTCAAGATTTCTTCTTTTGGACTGGACTTAACATTTGCCTGAATCTCTAATTGTAAGATTGTAAAACAGTGAATGAGATGTCAACTGATGTTGCAAAAAGATCTACAACCAAGGGACCAAATTCGCCCTGGCTTGGCAGATACAGATTTCTCATTCCTAACATATTGTTTGGGAAACCAAGGACCCTCCATGTCTCCTAGCAAAGAGATAACAAATTCACGTAAAATTTAAAACATATTTTCCAGGAGAAAATCTAGCTCCTTCTTTATGAGTGATGTTTATGTTTGTTTATTTTTTAACAGTTTTGGGCTGGGGCTGGGTTTGAATCCACCGCCTCCAGCATATGGGGCCAGCGCCCTACTCCTTTGAGCCAGAGGTGCTATCCTGATGCTTATGTTTTTAAGAGGACAGAACATCTCCTATTTAGCACCACATTTGTAGAGTTGGCATTTTTTTGTGTTTAGGTATGGTTTACCAAACCTCTCTCTTCCCTAACATTTGTGAAGGTGATGACAGAGGCAACAGTTGCCCAGCCCAGTGTGGCTTCCTTTCCCCAATTCTTGTACTGCATATAAGTGAATCTGAGTCAGCACCTGTATTTTCTTTCTCCTGTCTGGTCTTTTCACACACTTTGCCTATTTATCATTTGCTTGATAGTCTACCAAACTGCCCAAAATAAAAAGAAAATATAATAAAATAGATTTATGTAATTACAAACTCAATCTCTTTCCAAGTTCATTGCTTGGTCTATGTAAAGCACAGAAGCTACCTCTGTATTTACCACTCACCATCTGAGCATTCTTGCTTCTGGTAAAACCTTAAACAGAAGGGGACCCAGAGCTTATGGGGAGGGGTCTTAAGAGGCTAGAGAAACAGTGAAAACACGGATCCAAAAGGTTTTATGCACCTCTCAGAGTACTGCATTCACTTCAAGGTTACTTTTCTTTAAAGATGTCAAAAGATGTGATATTATCACTCCTTCCCTAACCTCAAGAAAAAGCATATAATCTACAAAATGATACCTATTCCTGACGCCTTCAGAGAGCTGAGGTCACAAGTTAGCTTAGTACACTGGGGCTGCTATAACAGAATTCCATTCACTGCCTGGCTTAAACAACAAACTTTCATTTCTCCTGGTTCTGAAGGCTGGGAAGTCCAAGCCCAAGGTGCTGGCATATGAGGTTTGTCCAGCAAGTATCCTGACATGTAGTATGTAAAATAGAAACATATGTGACTGAGTACTTTCCAAACAGCCCTTGTATATAGTCTATGGTAAGAAAACCCCTTCTGGTTGGTGAACGGCCCTTATGTTGTCTCACCATGGTATGGAGAGTGGGAAGAGCAGATTGTCTTATGCTATTGTGTTATAGTGGCCCAAATGGACTAAGACATTGATAGCAGGGCAAGAAATTGTCCTGAACCGAGCATCATTCACCATAACAAAAGGAAGTAACAGAAAGCAGAGTTTGGCTGCAAGAGAAAAGTGGAGAAGAAGTATAGATAAAACCCCACCCCTGAGGTCCAGATACACAAGTCCTACTAAAACTGACCAGCAAAACAAAAACAAAAAAGAAAAAACAGAAAAAACAGAAAAACCATTTCCTATTACAAATGTACTACTGGTCCAGAGCCAGGAGAAAAGCTCCCTGTGTGGCACAGCGAGGCAGGTGCTACCAAAGCTTGCGTGTGAAACTGCAGCCCTGAGAGGTTCCCCAGCTCCCAGACACCACACTCAGCACAGCTGCCAGGAGCCAGAGCTAGAAAGGTGCAGCCTGAGCTCCACCAGGACAGCATTCTCAAAGAAAAACCCAAGCCCAACTCGGCAATGTTAAATCCATGTCCCGTGCTAAGAACTTGGCTGAGGAAGATACAAGTCCTTTGCTAGCTGTAAATACTATTTACCTTAGACTCTAAAATTCTTCTCACATAATGGAATCATTCAATAAATTCTACAAGGCACATAAATGAAACAGTAATTTTTTTAAAAAACTCATTAATTGTCAAGAATTAAATAATAAACACAACCAGACAGAGAAATGATCCAGATTTTGAAAGAATTAGGTAAGATTTTAAAATAGTCATTTTAAAATGTTAGAATATCTAGTAAAAACAATAGATCACATATAGGAATACATGAGAAACAGCTTGGAAAAATTCTTTTAAAAAGTCAGGTATACAGGCAGCACCTGTGGCTCAGTGGGTTTGGTGCCAGCCCCATATACTGAGGGTGGTGGGTTCAAACCCGACTCTGGCCAAACTGCAACAAAAAATAGCTGGGTATTATGTCAGGCGCCTGTAGTCCCAGCTACTTGGGAGGCTGAGGCAAGAGAATCACCTAAGCTTAAGAGCTGGAGGTTGCTGTGAGCAACCTCTGAGGGTGATAAAGTGAGACTCTGTCTCTAAAAAAAAAAAAAAGTCAGGTTTACATACTAGTAAAAAAGAAAATGCTATCAAAGATGATAATTTCCTTCAATGAATTTATCAGGAGACCAGATGCTACTGAAAAAATGGTCAGTCAATTAGAACTAGGTAAATGAAAATTATCTGAAATGAAACATAAATAGAAAAATGAGAAAAAAAATGCAAAGGAAAAAGAGAACAGAACATTTAAAAGGTGTGATACAGTATCAATTGGCCTAACATGCAAGTAATTGGGGTCCCAAATAGGAAAAGAGAGACCTGGTGGGGGAGAAGACATATTTAAAGAGGTAAAGTGTGAGAATTTTCAAAATCAAAAGAAGAAAGCAAACTACAGATCTCATAAGCTCAGAGGAAGCATATACCCATATACTGTATCATAGTCAAATTGCTTAAAACCAAAGAAAAATAAAGGTTCTGAAAGCAAACAGAGGAAAGAGAAACACAAACATGAAGAAACACCAATAAGAACATAGCAAACCAGAAGACACTGGAGTGGCAGCTTCAAAACATTTGAAGAAAAAGATCAGTTTAGAATTATATACCCCACAAAGATATTTGTACCAGATTGTTTACTGCAGCCCAATTCATAATTGCTAGGTCATGGAAGAAGCCCAGGTGCCCATCAATCCACGAATGGATCAATAAATTGTGGTATATGTGCACCACGGAATACTATGTAGCCATAAAGAAAGATGGAGACTTTACCTCCTTCATGTTTACATGAATGGAGCTGGAAAATATTCTTCTTAGCAAAGTATCTCAAGAATGGAAGAAAAAGTATCCAATGTACTCAGCCAGCCCTACTATGAAACTAACTTATACCTTTCGTAGGAAAGCTATAACCCAATTATAGCCTAAGAATATGGGGAAAGGGGAGAGGGAGGGGAGGGCTGGGGGAGGGTGGGTGGACAGAGGCTGATTGGTGGGATCATGCCAATGGTCCATCTTATAAGGGTACATGTGAATCTTTCTAAATGTAGAATTTAAATGTATTAACACAATAACTAAGAAAATGACATGAAGGCTATATTAACCAGTTTGATGAAAAATTTTCAAAATGTATAAAAACAGGACACTGTACCCCATTACTGTATTAATGTACACAGCTATGATTTAATTTAAAAAAATAGAGTTGTATGCCCAATGAAAGTAATTTTCTCAAAAAAAGATAAAATGAGATTTTTTTCTTTTTATACCAACAAATGCAGAAAGAAAATTTTGTCAGTAGACCTGTGCTAGAAAAAATTAAAATGTTAAAGGAAATTTTTCACACAGAAGCTCTGGTACTAGATTTCAAGAAAAATAAAAAACTAGATTAATGCAAAGTAAAGAGGAATATAAAAAATGGCATAAAATTAAATGCAAATATAAAATATTTCCTTTTTGTATTCACTTTAGAGGTTAGTTGATTGCTTAATGCAAAAAGGGAAATAATATATTGTTGAGTTTTTACAATATATAATCAAAAATATTCTAACTATAATACATAGAATCAAAGAAAGGAATTAAATTTATACTATGGTAAGTATAGCATAGTACAGTATAAGTATATACTATGGTGCTAATTGAAAGTAGATAGTAATAAGATAAAAATGTATAGTATAATGCCTAGAGCAAAAAAATTAATATAACTAGTAATTCTTCTTATAAGTAAAGGTAAGACAAATTTCAAATACTCAAAAATAAAAGAAAAAAAGAAAAAAACAAAGAACAGGTGAGACAAGCAGAAAACAATGATCAAAATGCATAAGTAAAAAATATTAAATAAAAAGTTCTGAAATCACAATTTAAAAATATATGTCATCAGACTGAATTCAAGGTAAAACCCAACATTATGTTCTACATAATAAATTTTCTTTAACATAAATGTATTTATAAATTAAAATGAAGTCATGAAAGTTATTTCATAGAAACACCAATCAAAATAATACTGCAGTGGTTCTGTAATACCAGAAAAATTGGACATAAAAATCAGGACTATTACAAGAGGAAAACATGGACACACACTAGAAAATTAATTCAAGATGGATAAAACAATTAAATGTGAGGTGTGAAACCACAAGAATTCCAGAAGAAAATGTAGGAAAATCTTTTCTAGATATCCTCTGAGACTAAAAATCTATGACTAAGATCCCAATGGCAATTACAGCAACAATATAAAAGTAAATAAATGGAACTTGATTAAATTACAAATTTTTGCACTGTTTAGGAAAAAAAGAACAGAACAAATAGATAGCCTACAGAATGGGAGAAAATATTCACAAGCTATGCATCTGAGAAGGTGTTAACAACCACTGTCTATAAAGATTGCAACCAAAGCATCAGGGAAAACCAACCCCCATTAAGAAGTGAGCAAAGGGAAATTTTCAAAAGAAGATAAACAAGGGGCCAATGAATACATGAAAATATGCTCACCATCATGAATCTTCATGGAAAAGCAAATTAATATACCACAATGGGATATCACCCTACAGTAGTTAATAGTGGCTTTTATTAAAAAGTCCAAAATAATAGATGCTGGCATGGATGCAGAGAGAAAGGAATGCTTGCTTACACACTTGGTAAGTATGAAAATTATTACAGCCTGTATCGAAAATAGCATAGTGATTCCCCAAATAACCGAAAGCAGACATGCCACTTGATCCAGCAATCTCACTATTTGGGTATTTACCCAAAGGAAAAGAAGTCATTGTATCAAAAAGACACAGGTACTCAGCTGTTTACTGCAACACGACTTACAACTGCAAAGATGTGGAATCAACCTAAGTGCCCATTAGCTCATGAGTGGATTAGCAGAATGTGGTATGTGTGTGCCATGGAATACTACTGAGTCATTGCAAAGAATGAAGTAATGCCTTTTGCAACAATGTAGGTGGAGCTACACACAAATATCCTAAGTTAAGTATCCGAAGACTGGAAAAACAAACACCATGTGTACTGGCTATTTATGAGAACTCATTTAGGAACACAGAAGGCAGTAAAACTCAGTGGAATTCAAGTGGTGAGGGCCGGGATTAGGATTGGACGAGGAAAAACCTACCTAACAGATACAACAAACACTATCTGGGTGATGGGCCCCCTACAGGCCTGCATCAAGCATTACAAAAGCAACCCCAAAGTTACCAAAAACATTTGTACCCTCATAGTATTTTTAAATAAAAAAACTAATAAGAAAGGAAAACAAAATAAAATAGTCATAAAAATTCATAACATTTCATCAAGAAAATAGGACAATTTTTACATGTAGTTATATCCCAAAACAGAATATACAAATTCATAAAACAAAACCAATAAAAATGAAAGGAAAAATAGGTAAATCACAATTATACTTAAAAACTCCAATACTTCTTTCTTAGAAGTCACCAGGACAAGCTGATAGAAATAAAAAATCAGTAAGTTTATAAATGACCTAAACATTAGTATAAACAATTAGTATAACCAATATTCTGGATAGAACATTCCCAAGTAACAGTCACATGTACAATTTTTCCAAGTGCTTCATAAAACAGATTTCAACAAATTTAAACTAATTGAAATCCTACACTGTGTGTTCTCTAACTCCAATAGCTTTAACATAACAAATATGTGGAAATTAAATGATAAAATGTCAAATAGGTCAAACAAGAAGCCACAAGAAAAACTTGAAAATATTTTAAATTGAATAAAAGTGGAAACCTAACTTATGAAAATGTGTTAAACATATCTAAAGCAATGCTTAGAAGAAAATTTATACTTACTGTTATTAAATGCTAGAATTATAACATAACAAAGAACTTGGAGACACCTTATTCAACAAATGGTGTTGGGAAAATGTGAAGCCATATAAAAAATAATGATATTAGATCCCTCTCTCTTATCATATGCGAAAATTAACTAAAGATGGACTACACATTTAAAAATAAGACCTGAAACCATACAAAATTCTAGAAGAAAACCTATGAAAAACTATTTTCAATTTTAGCCTATAGTGGCAAAGAATTTATGACTAAAACCATAAAAGCAAATAATACAAAAACAAAAATAAATAAATAAGACTTAAACTAAAAAGGTTCTGTATAGCAAAGGAAATGATCAACAGAGTAAATGGACAACCTACAGAATTGGAGAAAATCTTCACAAACTGTACACCCAATAAAAGGGCTCTTCTGTAGAATCTGCAAGGAACTCTAACAAATCAGCAAGAAAATCCCCCAAAAAACTCATTATAAAGTGGGCAAAAGACACTTTTTCACAGGAACATGTACAAATGGCCAAAAAACATGAAAAAATGCACAACATCACAAATCATCAGAAAAATCAAATTAAAACCACAATGAGATATGACTTTACCCCTGTCAAAATGAACACTATTAAAAAGTCAAAAAACATAGCTAGGTGTTATGGAAGATGCCTGTAGTCTGAGCTACTTGGGAGTCTGAGGCAAGAGAATCACTTAAGCCCAAGAGTTGGAGGTTGCTGTGAGCTATGACACCACAGCACTCTATCAAGGGCCACATAGTGAGACTCTGTCTCAAAAAAAAAAAAAAAGGCAAAAATAAAATAGATGTTGATGTGGATACAGTGAAAAGAGAATGCTTATACAATGTTGATAGAAATGTAACTAAGTACAACCTTTATAGAAAATAGTATGGAGATTTTGCAAAGAACTAAAAATAGCTCTACCATTTGATCCACAATCCCAATGTTAAGTATCTATGCAAAGGAAAAGAGGCCACGTACAAAAGACACCAGTGTGTGTATCACAACTCAGCCCACAAATCCAGAGATAGAAAGTTGTGGTAAATGTTCATTGATTGATGAGTGGATAAAGAAATTGCAGTGTGTGTATATACTGCACACACACACACACACACACAGATACACACACCATGGGATGCCACTCAACCGTAAAAAAGAATGAAGTAATGTCTGTTGCAGCTTGGTCATGCTGAGTGGTATCAGGGGCACTGGAGAAGCAGAGGGGGGAGATTGAGTTGGGGATAAGGGACGAAAATTACCTGTTAGGTACAATGTACAGCATTTGGTGGTGGTCAAACTAAAAGACCCAGACTTCCCCCCTATACAATTAATTCATGTAACAACAACAACAACAAAAAACTTGTGTTCCATAATTGAAGTAAAATGCTTAGAAAAGAAAATAATGGAGACTTTGATTCAGTCTCTGAAAACTAGAAAAAAAGAGGGCAAATTAAACCAAATATAAACTGAAGGACGGAAATAATAAAAATAAAGGGAAAAAGAGAATTAAAAACATAAAATCAAGCAATAATAAAACCTAAACTGATTTTTTGAAAGAGCAATAAAATTAAAGATATTTAGCCAGACTTAGAGTAAGAAAAAAAATGAGAGAAGAGGAAAAAAATTAATATCAGGGGAAAAAAAGGGGAACATCACTCTCCATATTCTCAGGAAACTGAAAGGGTTATATTACGAACAATCTTGTGCCAGTAAACTTCATAACCAAGATAAACTAGCAAAGTCCTTGAAAGATACAAAATTTTCAAAACCTGCTCAAGATGAAATTAATAAGCTGCATAGTTTATTAATGTGAATTCAGAGGTAAACTCTTCCAACAAATAAATGACCAGCCCTCCAAGCCTTCCTTGGCAAATTCTATCAGATAAGGGAGCAATATTACAAGGTCTACTAACATTTTCAGAATGTAAAATAAGAGACAGTATTTTTGTACGCATTTTATGAGGTCAAGATTAGTGTAGTTTCAAAACTTGACAACTTCAAACCATTCTTTAAAGTGTGATATTATTAAAGAGACTTCAAAAATAAATCTAACCATAAACCAATAGGATGAAATTTTTTAAAGTCAAGAACATAAGAGCAAACCCAAACAAATGAACTTTTACGTATTATAGTGTCTGTTCTCATAGAGATTATTCTTAATGGGGAACAGATACAATTAAAAATTAATATTTAATAGGCCATGTAGTGATAAGTGCTAAGAAAAATAAATTTGGATTGACATTATAAAGAATGTTACAGGAGCAGATGATATTTGGATATGGTGTTAGGGAAATCTTCCCTGAGAAGTTAAATTTGAGAACAGACTCTAAAGAAGTGAGAATATAAGAAGTTCCCAGAGTGTTGTAGAGAGAAGTAAAAAATATGAAAGAGAAATTAAGTCACAAGGAGAGCAGAAAAAAAATTTAACATGTGGGCGGCACCTGTGGCTCAAAGGTGTAGGGCACCGGCCCCCTATGCTGGAGGTAGCAGGTTCAAACCTAACCCTGGCCAAAAACTGCAAAAAAAGATTTAACATGTATCTAATAGAAATTATAAAAGGAGAGGATAAAGAGAAGCATGCAAGGTAATATTCAGCTTCATTTTGGCTGAGAATATATAAAAGAATTTGTATCCATGTTTTAAAAGGATACAATGTGCAAGCAGGATACATAAAAATAAAGCCTTAACCAGACACAGTTTGATGAAATCAGGGACACTAAGGACAAAGTTGGTAACAAATGGCATTATGTACTCTGGAAAAGGATGTACTTTCAAGAAACTTGACTACAAAATACAGGAGAAAGTTGGGTGGAGGAGAATGGGAAGAGGAATCAGTTGCCCTGTTTGGATTCAGTTGAGAACTTTGAGTACGTTGAAAGCAGTTGGGGGAAATATTGATAAGGATGAAAAACAGGAGAGAGAATGTCATGGTGCTAAGTTTAGTGGGGAGAAATGTGGTTCAGGCTGATGGTGGAAGAGAAGTCTAACATTGGTGACAGACACATTTTCTGTCATAACAGAAGGACAGCAGTGATACCGGTGTACTGGGAGCTGTTACCGAGCTACACAATGAGATGGGATCACTCTGCTCCTCAAACATAGATTGTAAATGGCCCACTGCTTTTGTAAAGTAAGTTCTGAAGGGCTGAAAACAAAATGGGAAAGTTGCTGAATTACAGCGCATAATAAAATAATAACAAAAATAATAACAGACAACCTAACCTCAGAAGGCAAAAACCTGGGGGAGCATTTTATATTATCTGTCATCCACTGAACCAGAAGCATAATGTTTCTAGGTACTTAGAGAAGCATGTCTTTGTAATTTAAAAAATACATATTTCTTAAGAAAATAAAAGATCTATATACTTTGTGGGCCAATATTGTAATATAAAAAAAAATCTATAGTTCATCCCTAGGTTTTAAACCCCACTCACCTAATCAAGTAAGATATTTACGATGAAGGTATGTTAATAAAAATCTCCAAATACATGTAAGGTATATTTTTAAACCCTTTCTTCAGATAACCTGATTTCTTTTTCAGATTTTCCAAATGAAGAATAACACATCATTGTTGTGACACAATGAGGCAATACTTCAAAGTGTGAGTGGGTGTTAGGCAGAAGAATACTGCTAACAAATAAAAAAAAATGTAGGTTGAGTCCCACATACAATTTTTTTTAATGTCTTGTCTGTTGCTCTCAATCACTTATTGCTAAAAATGAAATATCACAGGATATAAAGTGTCAGAGATGCAGTCAAGAGACTTCCTTCAGATTTTTCATTGCATAAAATTAATTGGTTCAATTGAAGTCAGAGGATTGTCTAGGGGTTTCTGATAAACGCTCTTTAAAAATCTTGTAGCAGTAGGTTTTTGAAGTGAGAGAGAGATTTATCTATTAGTACAAGCTGTTCCATTGGAGGCATTTATAATTTGGTCAAACTAATTCCAGAAATAAATGTTCCCATCCGAAGTTGCCTGCAATTGCCAATAAAATAAATGCGAGATAGAACCAGAGTGAAGAGGAGAATGTTGCCCTTGGTGGAAATACATTTTTTAGGTGATATTAGAAACTCTGAGTAAATCTGTTTTTTCTTTTATGGCCCACAGTAAATATAAGGCTCTCACCCTGGCCACAGAGGCCCCACTGAGAGGAGCAGCTACTGTAGTGTCACTTGGTCCTCCTTCTTCTGGCAGAGTTTGATAGATGCATGATGTCTGCACTGTTAGGCCAATCACCGATTGTGAAAATTCCAAGACCTGTCACAGGCGCAAGAAAGAGCTGGGAGAGTCATTATTTCCACCCTTTAATCGATAGTTTACAGTATACCAAAGTATCTCAAATGTAAGCAGTCCTTGGAGTAGAACTATGACTGACACAGCCTGAGCTGCTGTGTTAGCTGGCGATGCAGTGGAACGCCATTCTGCTCCACAGCCTGAACTGCTCTGTTAGATAATGATGCAGTGGAATGGCGCCCTGCTGCTCAGAACACCCTGCTGTGACTTTGCACCTCAGCATTAAAGCTTTGGGGTCAAGCCGGATCAGTTACATTTTTGAGACCTTCACCTCTGCTGGTACAAAATGGGAATGATGAAAACTGCCTCATGAAAGACTTGTTGAGGGAATTACCCAAGAAAATGTATACTAGAGCAATCTGAAAATTGCAAAAATGTATATCACTTTTAGAAATTGTTATTATTGGGTAAGAGCAGTCAATGAACACAGCTGCTCTAGATAGAGGGTTAAGGATGAGTATGAGAAAATCCCTTTTGGTCATGTTTTGAGAAATCTTTTCATCACTCAGGACAGTTATTTATTTATTTATTCATTCATTCCTTTATCTACATTATTTATTTATCTATCTATTTATTTTGAGATAGTCTCACTCGGTTGCCCTCAGCCTTATCGTAGCTCACAGCAACCTCCAACTCTTGGGCTCAAGCAATTCTCCTCAGCCTCCTGAGTAGCTGGGACTGCAGGCACAACACCCAGCTGTTTTTAGAGAGGGGATCTTGCTCTTTCTTAGGCTAGTCTAGAACTCCTGAATTCAGGCAATCCACCTCCTTTAACTTCCCAGAGTGCAAAGATTATAGGTGTGAGCTGCCGTGGTTGGACAGTTACTTATTTAACACGTTTAGTTTGTGATTCTTCAGAGTGCTTGACTAAATAATACAAATCTTTTTAAAAAGCAGATTACCTATCTTAACGACTTCCTGGGACTTAATAAGCCACAGTGATTAAAGATGACTGATTATTATGATGTTCATATGTTGTTGTAGATAAGTGTCTTCAAAAAGCTTATTCACTGGGACAAAGAGTGGCTTGCTTACCGCAGCCTCCCCCCACAGTGGGAATAGAGTAGGAATTACAACCTGTCAGGCTCCATCACTGAGACCGATAGCCAGGAAATTTTAAGGGCACTGTTATACTTATGTTCCTAATAAAAATTAGTTACCTGCCATCAAATAGTGATAATTTTAAATATATTTTAAAATTTATTCAAAACTATTTTCTACTTTTATAAAGTTACTTTCTTTCTTATATGGCTATTATTCAAAAAGCTTGTCCATATCTATCATTAGAACATAGTAAAAAACAATAAAATCCCACAATTTTTTAGTGCCTTTATATATAAAAACTTTCCCTCCATGGAAATGTTATGTGTTGGCACACGAACATGTTCTCATGCAAATATTTTGTGGCAATAAAATAATTAACTTAAGAGAATGTGTTTCAATCTCCCTGGAAGGAAAAAATAGTGTTGGTTCATCAGGCATTTATCATTACTGAAAACACTAGCAAACACTCAGATCAAAAGAGTTTAAAGTATTCTCTGGGTAGTGCAGGTGAGTGTTAGGAAAAAATTAGTTTAACTCTGAATATTCTGTGTTGAAAGAATTAGTTCAATTTAATGAGCTTTTGTTGCGCAGTGACTCTGTCTGCACTATTCCAGGCACCTGGACTTCACTGATAAACAAGGCTGAAGTCATGCCCCCAAAGGCCTGACAGTAACCCTGAGCAGACGTTTGTGATATCCTGTGATATGGGAGGAAGGCGTGATGGAGAGACAGATGATGGATTTCATCTGCAGTCCAGGTGTGAGGAAAGTGTAACTCAAACTGTCAGCAACTGGTTGCTTGTTAAATAAATGGATATTAACCATATCTGGGGAGCACTGATGAAGGAAAAGCATTTAGGCGGACATTGTAGCACAAATAAAAGCAATTAGCACGGCAGGAACTTCAAACTTGTGATGGAAGAGTCTAAAAGAAATAAGCAGAAGTATTTATGAAGAGATGGTTTTGTTTTATTTTATTTCCAGTTAAGGGGCAAGGAGCTTAGACTTTAACTATCTTTCATTAACTTGACCTGGAAAGTTTCTTTTTCTTAATGTAGCTTCCTGCCTTATTCCTTACCCTTTAAGCAATTAGATTAATTCAGGAGGTTCAGTCTCCAGGTCTGTTTCAAAGCTCTCATTTTAGCATTACCACTGTTTCATTCCAAGGCTAGTGCCTTTATCTCGCGACATTTCTTGCTGGGCTTATCTTCTGTTTGAACTGATCACACCCTCAAATAACTTTCTCAGAAAGGGTAAATGACATGCAAACTATATGAATTTAAAATACTTCTTTTGCTCTTATTCTTGGTCAATTCTCCAGTCTAAAAAATTATGTTTAAAAATGTTTTTCCACATGTGAGTTTATTAATTTATTAACATTCAGTGCTGCTATTAGTAAATGCCATTTGTTTCTTTGTTTATCATTTACAGATGAATTAAGGGTAGGATTGGGTGGGAGGAAGGCGAGGGAGGTGAGGGAGCCTGAAACAACTGTCCAAAAGACAGAATCAGTTAGCCTCTCCTGCACCTAAGAACACAGGCTGTTGTGGCTGATGAAGCTTCATTGTGCATGTTGTGAAATGCTGCTCCTTCTTTCAACCAGTCGGCATGCTGCTGCTAACTGCTTTCAGTCTTCCTGAAGTTTCTTTAGCTTTCTCCCTGCTCACACCCCAATTTTGTGCCATGGTTCATGTTATTGTTTAGGGTTTATAACTTCATTTTTTGTTTGTCTGGGTAGAGTGCTATGCATCATAGCTCATGGCAACCTCAAACTACTGGGCTCAAGTGAGCCTCTTGCATCAGCCTCCCGAGTAGCTGTGACTAGAGGCACCTGCCATAAAACCTGGCTAGGTTTTCAGGTTGCTTTTTGTTTGTTTGTGGTAGAGATGGGGTTTTGCTCTTGCTCAAGCTGGTCTCAAACTCCTGAGCTAACCAATCTACCTAACTTTGGCTTCCCAGAGTGCTAGGATTACAAAGTGTGAACCACTACATCTGTCCCAGGGTTTCTAACTTTAAAGAAACCCAGAACTCCATTTTCAACATGAATAAATGAGCACGTAAGTAAAGGGACATGTCTATCCTGACACATCCCAACTTTGCCTCAAGATTTTTCTTCCTACTTTTTGTTAAGCCATTTGGGGTTTGGAACATATAATGAATGCAGGTTAAGTAGAATAGTTTTTCCCTGAAATTCTCAAATGTCTACTTTTATTTTTTTTTAATAATTCAGACAAGGAGTTGGTTGTTTCCAAAAGAAGTTGGGATAAAATGCTTTAACCAGAGATTCCCCAGCATAATTTTAATTTTTTCAGTCTCTATAAATTCTTCAATAGAAAGGAATTTCTAATGCCTTTAATGATTGGCACTACAGAATTGAAAGAACTTCAAAAAAAACCCATGTCATCAATCATGCATGGCAGTTCTTTACGCAGGCACATGTTAAAGGATTTAACAGGTTCTTACGATGTGTGCACCTTGAAATTTTCAAGTTTGATTTAAAAGAGCTCACTAGGATATAATTAACTCAAAACTTAGAGCCTTGTGCATAATTTAGAGGCAATTACAGTTCAAGGAAATAATAAGCTAACTTTTCAAATTTAAACAAAAAACAATCTGAAAAAAATAGAATTAATCACTGGCAATTACTGAGTTAAAATATCTAACTTATTACCTGAAATACTCCCACATAATCATGCATTCAACTTTAACTGAGCCTGTAATTGTAATCATAATTAGAGACGTGCAGGCATTTAAAACTCAAAAGATCATAAAACAATGAAGCTACTATTTTAAAAAACCTACTTAAACTTTCCACCTACAAGTTACCTTAAAGTTGTTAGCTTGCCTTACAAATCTGAAACTTGTAACAACTTGAAATGGTTCTTTGACAAAATACAATTTTGTATACTTTTGAAAAATTGGATTGAAAAATCAATAGCAAGAATTCTATTCATGCATTTAATGGTGTTTTAACATTTCTCCTATTTGGTTATTTATTGCATTTAAAGGTGACAATATGCTAACTACAAATCTTTGTTATGTCTCATTAATAGAGTGTGGAGTTTGTCTATTTGGGTTGCCCCTACATTTAAAAATAATCAAAACCATTTCAGAATTCTCATTAAATTCAGACTAGCTTCTGCTTCTTTATTAGACAGAATGAGTGAAAATTTTACTATACCTAACGGAGCTTTAAAGCCATTTGTCACATAAATACTCCCTACAGCTGTAAAATGACAGGTGTGTGAAGTGAACAAAGTAGCATCCTTCCTGTGTCTTAGTCTCTGTGCAAATCCCAGGTCAGGTACGACCAAGGCTGCACCTCGTTCCTTTTTCTTCCCAGTTACCCTACAAATTTCCTTGAATTGACACTTGGGAGGCTTATTATTAGGTTTTCTGAGGTTCACAATTAAGTAAGCATTAAAAATCACGATACAAACAACAAAGTCTCCTTTGTATATAAAAAATGATACAAAATTAAAATAACAAGACATTTTTAAAATACCATTTGTTGAGCATTAGCATACCATCTGGCATATTGTGGGATCAGTAAGTAACTCCAGAGTGCTCAGATAAAAGTAGTAAGATCATAGCACAAAGTATAAAATTAATTCTTGGGTGAAAGGTTAAAAAAAAAGCAAACAAAATAAGAAAAAAAGGAAAATACACTAAAATAAAATTATAGAACTATAATGGATTTCAGAGAGTCCTGGGTCAAGTTGTTCCCTTAGGACTGAACCATAGTATTGGCAAGTAGAATCCAAGTGATGCTTTGGAGAAAAGAAAATGTAAGCACAAAAAAGGGTTGCACATACTGTGTAACAACAGGTGAGATATCACCAGGAAGGAGACTGGATAACAACAGGTGAGCTATCATCAAAAAGGAGACTGGGTATCAAAGGTGAGCTATCACCCAGAGGGAGACTAGGTAACAAAGGTGAGTTATCACCAGGAGGAAGACTGGGTAACAACAGGTGAGTTATCACCAGGAGGGAGACTGGGTTACAACAGGTGAGCTATGACTGGATTGGGTAACAACAAGTGAGTTATCACCAGGAGGTAGACTGGGTCAGAGTGATCACTGAAGAGGCAGTCTGTCCACTGTCTGTGTCCATTGCCACTTTGCTCTGGTTCCGTTCCTAACCAATACAGTGTTTCTCATAATAATTTTATTTTTACATAAACTTTCCTAGAAAGAGAAGATTTTCTAATCAAAATATAAATTGCCTTTTACATTGCAGAATTATCTAATTCTAAAGAAAAAATGTTTTATTATTTTCATAGCTACCTCTCAGGATTCTAGTTATGGAAAACCATTGCCAAATCAGCTCAATAAGAATATTGACAAAATGTGTGTTTCTTGGCCTGCCAGGCCAGGGATTTACATCTAGGTCATTCTATTGTGGAGCCCCAAATGGAAGTCAGCTGGCCCCTCTGGTCAATACCCCAGATATCCACATTATACCTTTAATTTTGTAAGTACAGTATGGTAAATTTGAATGCTCCCTTTCATATTTGTATTATTTATTTTTTTACTCAACAAAGAGTTACCGAGGAATTAAATAATTGTGGCAGGTTTCACACACAGCACTGAGGCGCCAGATTCTGCTAGTCCCTGATGGAGTTACATGCCATAAGCAGTAGTTCTCTCGTCTGTTGAGCAAGTAAGAATCGTGTACGAATATTAGTCCATTTAATCTGTATAACCAGCGCGCGAGGACGCTGTGGTAGTGGGCTTCCCCCTTCCCCCTCTACTCCCTTCTCTCCCTTTCCCCTCCCCCCTCCTCTTTATCCTTCCATATTACACAACTGAGGTGGAAAAGTTTAAACAACTTCCCAGAATCACACAGTTGGGGTACAAAGTAAAGTTAGAGTTCACATAATACATAAGAAAGAGATAAATTAATTAAACAAAAACCGCACAAGTGTAAATGATGATTCGTCCTGTGAAAGAAACTTATAATAATGTAGGATAATGGTGTGAGGTAAGGCCAGATACACAGCAGGGGTAACTGCTGAAGGATGTGTGTGCCGGTTTGAGGAAAGTCTCTGAAGCGCTTTTGCAAAAAGAGATCAGCTCTTTTAAAAGGTCATTTTGGTTGCTGGGTGGAGAATGGAATGGAAAGAGAATGGGTGGCTGTGGAGAAATCTTGTAGAAGGAATTTTTTAAAGACAAACGTCAAAGAACACTGCATTGGAGGTGGCAGAGACGGGAAGAAGGGGACTGGCTGGTGGCCTCAGGATGTGACATCCACGGAACTCACCAAGAGGCAGGAGGAGGGATTTGTCAGGGCGATCCCTTGCGCGGCTCAGTGGGCAAAAACGTCCCCTGAGACAAAGATGGAAAACGGAAAACGATCACATCTAATTCACATTCACAAATCTATAGGACACTACATTTCTCCAGTGTATCGAGTCACAGTCGGTTGTTTCTTCACGTTCTAACAGTGAAAACGTCTATTTCAGCTGAGCCTTCCTTACCCTCTCACTAGAGGTCTACGTTCTTACTGGATGGGAAGGATGTTCAAGGAAAGATTCCTCTCCGACTGCAAAACTGTTCCCATTTGCCACTTCCTAACCCTGAAACCTTTCCCCACTCTTCTCTCTCCTACTAGAATTTAAACTTCACTCATATTTCCAATATTTCTTGGGGATTTAATATTTGCCAGATACTATACAATGGAAATTTAGATCGATATTCAAGATTCTACTTGCGAGCCCCTCCTCTAGGAAATCCTGTCTGGACTCTATCTTCCTCCCACACCCACAGATCTTTCCTCCAACGTGTTTTATAAACATTTCTCCATTTGTTTTGAATTCTACTGTTGGTCTACTTGCTTTCCCCTTGGGTCCTTGAGGATGTATGGTCTCTGTTTTCCTAAGGGCAAATATAGTTTCTTTGCACTTAATAGAGGCTGTGCCTTTTGGTAAAAATTGTATTGATTAGAGATTCTTAGGGGACACCATAATATCTGTGTGAGTATGCGGTTTTCCAACAAAGAAAAATATTCAGTTGGCTATAGGTTAAAACGCATTAGAACTCACTACAAAGAAATTTTAATTGTAGAAATTAAAGGCATCTATTTTTCTAAATGTTGATGTCTCTTGTAATACATGTCCTTGTTACTGGAATTTCTTTCTTTAGTAGGTCCTTGGTCTCAGGGATTGAAGAATGAATGCATGGACCACAGACCAGTGGTAAGATAGGATTTTATTAGACAGAAAGGAATACAGAAGGAACAAAAAGCACCAGAGCTTTTGGCAGAGAGAAAGACCCCAGGTGGATCCTTTGTCTAGGGGCATAGGGTCTTGATAATTACATTTGGCCAGGACTTGGTAGACGGAAACATTTTCAATGTTAATGAGCGTTACTGACGAATGAATGAAGCAGTCCCTCCATGGGGGCAAAAGGTCAGGGTGTTCCCTTCATGAGGTTGCCCAGGCCTAGGAAACTGGGGTCACCTGTCCAGCCTTGAATGAGGGAACCCTGTATCATCCTTTTTGAGAATTTTATGTATTCCCACATTGACTAAGAGGCTCCATTTTGCAGTGACGCATGAAAGCATTTAACCAATGCATAAAATCATGCTTTAATAAGTGAAAGAGGAGCTTAATCTTCATTTCAGATCCATGCAGCAAGGACTGTCTTCATGCCAGATGTTTCCACAGTTCCATCAGTTGATCTTGCCTACCACAGTGTCCTGGAAAAAATAAAAACTAAAACACAGTTCCTGAAAACTATAAAAATAGGATTAAACATTAGTCAAAACTAAAATAATCCTCCGTAAGAGTTCTGTCATCAACTTGGCACCAGAACTGTTACTGGTCTTTGAAACATAGAATCAATTACATTAGTAATTCATCACTGGCCCCAAGGGATTGCGCCAGTGTTCTCACAGCTGATTGAAGTGGAGTGGAGGCAAATTAGAGAGCGGCTGTGAGAGACAGAGTTTTTTGCAATATTACATTGTATTTAACTAAAGTTCCATCCAGATTCTGTTGTGAATGGAGCTGTGGCACTTCAAAAACTCAGCTCATTAGTGGGCATTAATCTTGAAACTAAAATGAGGGAGAACTATAGTGGATCTTGCAGGGGCACAGAAAACTGGGTGTCCTTGAGCAAGTTCTCTAATCTCCCTGGGCCTCCATCACCCTCTGTAAAGTGGGGACAGTGACAGTTCCTTCCCCACAGTGTTGCTGGATGTTAATGAGCCATTACAGAATTACTCTGGACACTGGCTGGGGCATTAGAACCTGCACTAAGCGCTCCTTTTGTTCTGGTTTCCGCTCTAAGATGCCGTCCATGTAATTTACATCACTGTCTCTTACAATCACCCAGTCCGTCCACCAGGCGGGGCGGCCAGAGTGGCCCTCTCCTCTCTGCTCATCTTCCGCCTTGCTCCTCAGTAAGTCTGTTTTTCTTTCTCTGCTTTTCAGGGCTGTTCGGGGGGCACATCTTTTCCCATTTGTTACAAAAAGCAACCCTCCTCTGCATACCTTCTCTCTCCTTTAAGCTCTGTCTTCCCAGCCCCATTTTCCCAAACTTTTCTCCTCCTGTCCTGATACTCCGCAACACCCCTTCAGCTCCCTGGGGTTACCATGTGTCTGGATAGGCCGGGAGGCTGGATATGAGGAGGGCAGGTGAACACCAGTTAGATCTTCCCCACTGTCAAGTTGCACTTTCTTTTACTGTTCCTAACAGTATCTCGTTTCCTCCTCAAAATCAGAAATCTTTCTTGGTTGTGATACCCTAGCGTCAGGGTCTGCCAGGTCCCCCCGAAAAATGGCTCTAGGAAAAGGAATATGTGAAGGGAGAGACAACTTCTCTTCCAACAAATCCAAACAAATCTTGAAAAATTCAAATTGACTCCTGCCACCTGAGGTTTAGACACACCGGGAGCTGCCCCCTGTGTTTAGGATTCTCAGTTCTGGCCTCCACCTACGTTCCTGCCTTTGCACATCACTGGCCTTTCTTCAGTTCCTGGAAAGTTGAATCTCTCTGTGGCCTCCACACATTTGCCTGAAATCATCTTCACTCATCTCTTTCCCTGAATGATTTGTTTCCATCAGGTTTCAGCTTAACTGACACATAATTGCAAGACCTTTCCTGTCCTGACCCCTCCTTCTAAATTGTCCTTCCCATTTTTACAACACCTTTTATTTTCCTCTAAAGCATTAGTCATGGTGTATAATTACATCTCCATTAATTTGATGAGTTTCTAAATGTCTCCCTCCTCCAGTAGGCTCTGTCTCTCCTGCTCTCTGCTGTATGCTCATGGATTCAGGCACAGGCTCACTGAATGGAACTGTTCATGAATTCAGAATGGGGAAACACCTAAAAGCATGGTGCAGAGAGAGCCAGGTCAGCACCATGCTACTGCTTAATTATAGAACTTCCCCATTCCACCCCCGCCATTTTGAGACCCCGCTGCCATCTTAGTTAAGCTTCCCCTAAAACTAGGCATTTCCCCAAAATCAAACATCCTAACCAGCCAATCAAAAGTGCACCCCACCCTGTTGCCCCATACCCCTAGACCCCCACCTCACACCCCTCATGGTTAGTTATTCCCCTGTGCCAATCAAGAGCCTCCCCGTACTTCCCCATACCACGACTACCAATCACCCCTACTTCCCCATGCGCCCACCACCAATGAAAATTGTACCCCACCCTTCTTGCTTTCTGTACCCTATAAAACTTGCCAGACCCTGGGTTCGAGGCTCTCTCTTGGTGGAGAGTCCTGGCCCGGGCTTGAAATAAAGCTCACCTCTTGCTTCTTACATCGGTGTGTGCCTCGGACTGTTTGGGGGGGGCACTTCTTGGGGGAGATTTTGGGCACAACAGTGCTAAGAGTTCCATAGACCTTATCAGCAGTGGGGCTGGGGCTGCTGCTTCACTCAGCATCAGTTTCCTCATAGTAAGTGCATTTCTCAAAGTCTTAACGATTGAATCTTACACAAAATCTATATCCCTGAAACAGGTGCTTAGTGAACAACCCCTGACCATCCTGTTGTCACTGCAGCCTCCCAAGTTCCATTTTCACAGCCAGTGTGTTAAAAGGGAAGTAAGATCACACCATTCCTCTGCTTGACATTCCTCAATGTCTTCTCATTTTTTAAATTTCAGATTTAATATGAGGTTACAAATAATTAGGTGACATTGTTTGCATTTGTTAGGTACAGACCGTGTTGTAGTTGAGGCCTTCACCCAGGCGGTGGGCCACATCCTTACCTCCTGCCCATTAGGTGAGCGCACATCATCCCCCTCCCTCTTCCCCTTTTCCTCTGCTCCACCACTTGAATTTGATTGTGTTCCTTTCTAGTGTGTGTTTGTGTAAGTAGTTTATCTACTGGTTTCGCATTAGTATTTAGTACATTAGATTTAGATACCTAGATACCTCCATCCAGGTTAATACAAAAGATGTAAACTCTCCGTCTCTTTTGTGGCTGAATGGTATTCCGTGGGACACATATACCACAGTTTATTAATCCATTCATGTGTTGATGAGCAATTGGGTTGATTCCACAATTGCTTCCTCTGTGAACTGAGCTGCAATGAACATTCTTGTGCAAATGTTCTTGTGGTAATATGATTTTTTTTTTCCTTCTAGGCAGATGCCTAGTCCTCATTTTGATACCTGAATTGCGCTCCTCAGTAGGTTCTTGGTCTCTGGGATTCAAAGAATGAACCCACGCACCACAGATCAGAGGTAAGATAGGATTTTTATTAGAAGTTAGAAAGGAGTACAGAAGAAGTAAAAGGCGCCAGAGCTGGAAGGGGGAAGAACTACAACTAGCTGGGGAGTCTCTATGTGAGTTCTCTTATCTGGGGCGGTGCTTCTCAACCTTCCTAATGCCACAATGTATTTTCAGTTTTTGAAGGGGTTGTGACCCACAGGTTGAGAACCACTGATCTAGGTGTATTAGGTCTTGAGAATTACACTTGGCCAAGACTTGGCAAATAGAAACACATTTTCATCGTTAATGAGCGTTATGGACAAAAGAATGAATGTGGTTCCTCCAGCTCAGGGCAAAAGGTGAGGGTGTTCCCTTCACGAACTTGCCCAAGCCTAGGAAACTTGCCCTGCCCGGCCTTGAATGGGGGGGGGATCCTATATTAGTTTCATTCCAAATTCCTTAGAAACCCTCAGTCCTATGGTGTGCCCCTCCTCCCTCTCACTCCTGCACCAGTCCCCTCTCCCTGGCTCTTTTCCCTCCAGCCACACTGACCCACTTGCTAATCTCCAAGCACACCAGGCACACCCACCTTAGTCCTCTGCATTGGCATTGCTTCCTCTGGGAAAGTTCTTTCCAAACATCAGAATGGCAGGTGTCCTCGCCCTCTCCACTGCTCTCTGCTGACTATTCTGTGTATTATACTCACCACCACTCCTTGCCCGGCACCCTCCAGCCCTGTACCTTCTTTACTTTTGTCATCCCTCTTATTCACCCTTCAAAACCTTCCAGAAGTTACTTATGTTCATCGTCTGCCTCAGCCCATGCGAATGTAAACTGTGAGATGTGTCTGTCGTGTTAATGACTGAATCCTCAACACCAGCAATAGGACCTCACTTACAGTAGCTGCTTATTAATATTATGAATAAATAAATGAAACTATTAGAATTATTATTATCTGGAGATAATCTCTTTTCCTAAAAATCCTATCTATTGGATTCTAACCACATTTCAGTAATAGAAAAAGTCTAATTATTTATTATCATGACACTTTCAAGACGATTTTTCCCTTCAGAGAGTTAACTAAGGGCAATAGAAGAAACGGCCTTGCACGCTGAGCCAGCTCAGGCTACTGCCACTTGGTCACTCTAACTTGAAATATCCAGTTTGGCAAAGTACTTTTTTGGATACTAACTTCTAATTTGTCATTCTCGCGTCTCCTTGCTGCTTGCTCTATCTTGTTGGAGGTGGATATTTGCATTCTTAGGCAACAGTGGAGAAGGCAGAAGGACATTTTCATTCTCCCTCTGCACAGGTCCTCGTCCTCAGGCCCCCATGGTGACTCGGGGGCCTGGCTCCTTGCTGGGGTGTCAGGCCCACCGTGCCTCACTAGACCTTGACTGCTGACTCTCCTTACACCATCCTGCTGACTCTTGCTGGCTCCACTGATTCACCTGCTCTGGCCTGGTGAAGGCTTTGATGGGCATCAACACTTGTCTTTTGGAACTCTATTTGGCCTATTAATAGCTTTCCCAGTCTGGTCCTCTCACCCTTCTCATCATCTCTAGTTCCCCTTTGTAGATTTCCCTTGGTTTCAACTCAGGGCAGGAGCCAAGAAGGGGCCTTAATGGCAACGATGTGGGTAATGAGAAGAAGCTACAGATACCAAGGGGTTAATTTAGGACTCAAAGCTCCTTAAACTCTTCCTGGGTAGAATTATCACATGAGAGGAAAAAGGAAGAAAAGACCCTTAGGGGATACAAAGTTATAGGAAAATAAAAGCCAGTGAAAATGAAATGAAAGGGAGATCTACAGTAGAGCCTCCACAGCTGACCAGGTCCTACACTGACCAGCTCCTACACTGACCACCTCTACAGCTGACCACCTCCTACACTGACCACTTCCTACACTGACTACCTCCACAGCTGACCACTTCCTACACTGATCACCTCCTACACTGACCAGATCCTACACTGACCACCTCCACAGCTGACCACATCCACTGACCAGCTCCACAGCTGACCAGCTCCTACACTGACCAGCTCCTACACTGACCACCTCTACAGCTGACCACCTCCTACACTGATCACCTCCTACACTGACCAGCTCCTACACTGACCACCTCCACAGCTGACCAGCTCCTACACTGACCACCTCTACAGCTGACCTCCTCTACAGCTGACCAGCTGCTACACTGACCACCTCTATACCTGACCAGTTCCTACACTGACCACCTCTACAGCTGACCTCCTCCACAGCTGACCAGCTGCTACACTGACCACCTCTATACCTGACCAGTTCCTACACTGACCACCTCTATAGCTGACCACCTCCACAGCTGACCAGCTCCTACACTGACCACCTCTATAGCTGACCACCTCCACAGCTGACCAGCTCCTACACTGACCACCTCTATAGCTGACCACCTCCTACACTGACCACTTCCTACATTGATCATCTCCTACACTGACCACCTCCTACACCGATCACCTCCTATGCTGACCAGCTCCTACACTGACCACCTCCACAGCTGACCACCTCCTACACTGACCAGCTCCACAGCTGACCACCTCCACAGCTGACCACCTCCTACACTGACCACTTCCACAACTGACCACCTCCTACACTGACCACCTCCACAGCTGACCACCTCTACAGCTTACCACCTTCTACACTGACCACCTCCACAGCTGACTACCTCTTACACTGACCAGCTCCTACACTGACCACGTCCACAGCTGACCACCTCCTACACTCACCAGCTCCATAACCTAATTTTCATGGACTGGACATGCATCACTGTACATATCAGTGCAGTAGCCTTGTTCCTGAGCTTGACCACCTCCATATGTTGACTAGTCTGTTACAGTCTGTGAGTGGTCTTCTTACAGAATATGTAGATATGTTCCTCCAGTGCAGGGCAAACCTGTATCCACGTCTTGTGTCTTAACCATAGTGTCCAATATAGCAGGCATTGAATAAATATTTCTTGTTGAATATATTGGTAAAGATACAAATTATTATATAACTATAGCACTTATTACAAATCTGAAGTGAATAGAAAGATAGTCAACTTACAGAATGATATGTAAGTGCTAACTTCCCCTAGTGCCTCATAGACATTTTTTGCTCAGTATATCCAAAAGGAGTTTTATTTTCTCTCTTTCTTATTTTTCTCCTGTTACAGTATTTCCTCTCTTGGCTAAAAATCCTGCAATCCAGTCAGTCCCACAGCCTAGAAACCCAGAGTTTATCCCCCTTATCTATCCACCTTATTCACTCCAACAGTAAATATGTAGACCAGCAGTTCTCAACCTGTGGGTTGTGACCCACAGGAACTGAATTAATGGGTCACAGCATTAGGAAGGTTAAGAACCACTGCTGTAGACTATTCATATATGTGTGTATGTGTGTGTGTGTGTGTGTGTATATATATATATATGTATGTATGTACATATATATATATATGTATGTATGTATGTACATATATATATATATGAATTATTTTTCTATGGAAATTCTTCCACATCAATTTTTGCTTCTCCATCCTCAACTTGCTCAGGGCAAGTTGCTCCTCTCTTACTAGAATGTGAACTAGTCCCCTGCCTCAGCCTCTGTGCCTGGCACACAGCCTCTGCACCACATGGCTCCTCTGCTCAAAGCCTTCTGTGGACTTCTTGGTGCCTTCAGGATAACAGGCAAACACCCTAGTACAGACTGGAAGGATCACCACAGCACATTGGGAAGCAATGTGCAAAACAGTTAAGGAAATAGGTTTTGGAATTCCACAGAGCTGGATCGAATCATTGCTTACTAGCTATGCAACGTTGGGAAAGTGACTTTTCTATTGCTTGATTTCTTCATTTCTAAAGTGGAGATATTAATGACATCCTCACAGAGCTCTGGAGAATATTTAATTTTATGTGGGGCTTGTTATCTATTTGATACCTCATGGAGTTAAGTCCACGTCCACATAAATGAAAGCAGTTGTCGTTGATACTGTTAAGATTAGTTGTGATGATACAGTGTGTCTCCAGGTCATCCTTTTAGACCTAGCTTTCCACCCCTACTTTCCCACCTGTCTGTTCTTCCCTGTCTGTCTTCTGTCCTCCAGTAACAGGGAACTGCTCCCGTTCCCTGAACATGCCCCTCTCAATCACAGCTCCGCAATTCTGTGTGTGTCATTATTTATGCCTGGATTTCCCTTCCCACATTCTACGGTTAGCAAATTCCAATTTAATTACAGACATAGTTCAAACAGCACCTCCTCTATGAAGCCTTTTTACCCAGTCCCTCTCTTCCTAACTGCACTCAGTTCACGTTCCTTTTATAGGTAGAGGGACAGAGTATGATGGTAAGAAAAGTAACCCTTTCAAAGGAAAACACTCTGTAGAACGTCAACAATTTCTATGGTGATTCAGGAAAGTAAAGATCTCTAAGAAAAATAGTGATCAGATGTGAAGCACTATTGCTATGTTTGCTAAAGCCCCCAAATAAATTCTCCCACCTCATTTCAGTTTTTCTTCCTATGGTGAGAGAGGTGCTGCATAGTGCCTTGGAATCTGATCCATCAACAAATAATTACTCCACATACGTTTTCTATGACTGCAACCCCCACCCCCCAGGCAGCAGAACCAGGCTGCAGAGCAGGAGGTGAGCCGTGGGCCAGCGAGTGAAGGAGTGAGTGAAACCTCGTCTGTGTTTACGGCCACTCCCATGGCTCACATCACACCTGAGCTTGGCCTCCTGTCAGATCAGCAGCAGCATCAGGTTCTCACAGAAGCCCAAACTCTGCTGCAAACGGCACGTGGGCGGGATCTGGGCTCACACTCCTTGTGAGAATGGAATGTCTGCGATCTGAGGTGAATGAATGCAACGCTCTTGAATCATCTTGAATCATCCCCATCCCCTGTTCTGTGGGAAAATCTTCCACAAAACCAGTCCCTGGTTCCAAAAAGGTTGGGGATCTCTGATTGACAATGCATTGTTCCAAGTCCTAGTCAAACCAACTTGAACTTCACCTAACACAGCAAATAGTGTAACCTAATCATTTGCACCCTCGTATTAATCTGAAATTTAAAAACCAAGTGTTGCACCTAATAAAACTGCAGTTTGCCATGTAACACAGACAGATGGCTTTCCCATAGAAAATGAGGATTGTCGGGAGCAATCTTCGTGGACACAAATTCTAGATAATAGTAAGGTGTCAGCACATCCACTAACGAGCTTTTAAAAAATCTTTTGGTGCCATTATATTATAACCTAGCATTAATAACACAATTGGATTCCAGAAACTGTTCTATAAAGTCTTTGCTCACAAGTAATTGATGACAATTGTGAAAAAAAACTTTCATTTATCTGTCTGCACTTGGATGGAACACACTCAGCCTTTTGTCTTGTTTTGATTCTTTCTCCTGTACCAGAGGACAGGTGATTGCCTTCAGAAAAACAGAAAAGATGGGTGCTAATCAGGACAATTTTCCTGGGGGTGGGTAGGGGTTGCCTTCTCAGTCACCAGCAGGCAGAGTGACATTTTAGGGCAGTTTCATTGTAGACATTTTTCCCCTCAAACATCATCCTAATGTAAGAACCAACCAACCAACCTTCCTTCCTTCCTTTATAGAAAATAAATTATGTTCAAGATTACTTCAGGCTGCTTTATAATTCCTTGTCAATCTGTAGCAAAGGATGAATATTCTAAGGAGTTTCCATGGATCAAGCTATTTTTTAATTGCCAAGGATTTAGAAACAATTCATGATGTTTTAGAAATATTGACCAGCAGCTTACTGTAGCCTCAAAAGCAAGTTCAGGCATTGTTAGATGTGTACAGTGTACCCAGGTGACTCCGGAGAGTCTCCTGGCTCCACACCCACTATAACCTGAGGCTTCAAGGCAGCAGCACAGGCACCTCAGGATGAGTCTCAGCACCCGGTGGAATGAATAGCTGTCCTCCTGCTGTATTTACTTAAAACAGTAATAGCTTTCTAAAAAATTAAGCACCTGTTTGGTGTTAAAAACGACATTATATACTAAATACATATGATCTTTTTCAATATATAATATAACCTCATTAAATAGAAACTGAAACTTCCTGACCTGGAACCCAGCTAAGGTCACACAGCAGTCAGCAAGTGATGAAACTGAATCTAGACCCCATGTGTACCAGAATCCAAATTCCCTCCTTCCATTCCGAGATTCCTGCCTCCAAAGTTAAAGGAAGTTTTTCTGTACTCTAACAGGAATTATTTTATTTTTAAAAGGTCTATTTTTTGATGTTCTGTTGTAGCCATTATTCAACTATTTCTTTCCCCATGGACATTTTTGTGACATCAATTTCAAACAAACAATGATTAAGAACAGAATATAAATCAAGGAGCTCTACTTCAATAAAAGGAATTTTTAAAAATGTATACAATTCTTTTTTATGGCTTTTGTTTATGAGAAAGCAAGGGCTCACTTATTTATAGTTTAGTTTGTGTGTTTTATATTGCGCAATAAAATAGAATATTAGGAACTTACCCTAAATATGTTTTAAGCAGCGAGTCTGATATAGCACAAAATTAAAAAATATTTTTGGATTATGGTAATAATGATGTTTCAATTCATGATACCAGGGACATTTATTGAATACATTATTTCCAAGTGTCTTACTGTATATAATTTTTCTCTTTTTTAATTCAGTTGAATTAATTTATTTTTGAGACGGGGTCTCATTCTGTTGTCCAGGCTGGAGTGCAGTAGAATGATCATGGCTTACAGCAACCTCCAACTCCAAAGCACAAGTGATTCTCCTATCTTAGCCTCTCCAGTAGTTGGGACTCCTGGGTGTGCCACCATACAAAGCTAATTTTTTTTTACATTTTTTGTAGAGATGCGTCTCATTCTTGCTGAGGCTGGTCTTGTACTGGCCTCAAACAATCCTCCCACTTCAGCCTGGAACAATCCTCCCACCTCACTCTTCCAGAGTGCTAGGATTATAGAGGAGAGCCACCGTGTTGGCTGCACTCTTTTTTAATATTGTAATAATTTTTAGGACAACATACTACTGTTTCTGTTTTCCATATAATAAAACTAACTAAGATCAGCAAAATTGCTTACCCAGAGACAGAGTTGGAATTTTAACTCAAGCGTATCTGACTCCAAGTCCTTCTGTAATATTAAAAACCTAATCCAAACAAAGGGGGGAAAGTATTCTATACTGAGCAAAGCTTTCAGCTGAGTTAGGTGCAACTCTCATCTACGATGACTCAACTCAAGAGGAGCTTGCTGTTTACTAGACTAAGGAGCCCAGAACTGAGCATTCCAGCACTCACATGGGGATCCAGGAAGGCACTAGGGAAGGAAACTTCATCTTACCCCTAATGGTGGCCTCTGCCCCGACGGTTGTGATATGTGCCTCCCCTTACTGGCCATCAATCCTTTACTCAAAACAAGAAGTAGTGAAAGGTGAAGGGCAAATGCATGTGAATCCATTTAATCAAGAAAATGACACTATCCCAGCAATGCCACCTCATGAGTTCCATGTTCTGAATAGGACAGTGTTGTACAAGCATCCTTCATTCATCCGTTGGTATGGATTTTAGGTGTCTGTATTGAAACCACAAACAAAACTAGAATTCTGTTAGAAAGGAACAATTGACTCGGGATTAGCAGACAGCAGTATCCAGCACAGAAACAGAGCTGGGAAAATGAAAACTGGAACTCAGTTAAAAACTGAAAAAAATTATAACATCTAGAAAGACATGAGTCATGATTTATCATGTAAAAACACATTGGATAACTAGTATTATGAAGGAGTCGTTTACTCAACGACTTTAGTACTTTTCTGTTAACCCATTATTAATCTAATTGTCAATATTTGGACATACATTGGGATGAGGAACCACAGTCTTCAGATTTCAAGATCATTCTTTTTTAAGTGCCAAAAGAGGCAAGAAAACCTATGTCCTTCTCTGGTGTACCCCTTTCAATAAAAGAATTTGTTATGCAAAATTTAGATTCACTCAAAATGCTGTAAGTTTCCCTAAGGCCCCAGGTTTCCTACTTCCAACAACATAAAGATTCAATTAAAATAATATTTTTTCAACCTTCAAGGTGATTTTAGAAATAATCCATGTCTGTATACATACCCAAGAAATCAGTAAAATAGACAAATCAAGGACAAAGATCCCAGACATTTCCAAATAGAAATAAGTGCCACAGTACTTTGGTAATGGAATATTTGCACCTCTGAGCTTGGAGGGAACAGAAGAAACTTCCAGATGCCTGAGTTTATATGCTCAACTTTTGCTAAACAGAGCATAGTTACATTGATAAACATAATCACTCATCCATTAAACTTGAATCACAATGAACCTTCCCAATTCATGAAAGTAAGTCCTTTTTTCCCCTCTCCACTTCAGACCTAAAGAATCATTATAACTATTCTTTTTTTTTTAATTATTTTATTGAATGGTAACTATGTACATTAATGCACTTCTGGGGTACAGTGTGGGGTTTTTACATGCAATCCAAAATACTTCCATCAAACTGATCAACACAGCCTTCATGTCATTTTCTCAGTTATTGTTTTAAAACGTTCTGATTCTACTCTTAGAGGGTTTCACTTGTACCCCTGTAAGATAAACCTCAAAAATGGTCCCTCCAATCCCCCTCCCTCCACCCATTCCCCCCTCCCATCTCCCTCCCCCCCCCACATTCTTAGGCTATTTGGTTATAGCTTTCATATAAAAGATATAAATTAGTTTCATAATAGGGGTGTGTACATTGGATACTTTTTCCTCCATGCTTGTGAGACTTTGCTCAGAAGAACAGTCTCCAGTTCCATCCATGTGAACATGAAGGACGTAAAGTCTCCATCCTTCTTAATGGCTATGTAGTATTCCATGGTGTACATATACCACAGTTTGTTGATCCATTCATGGATCGATGGGCAATTGGGCTTCTTCCATGTTT
>CAUYQV010048054.1:0-34777 GCA_963574575.1 Galagoides demidoff
CATAACTCTTGCATGAACATACCATCTTCCTAATGTACTCTATCACCTTTGGAGTTGTCTGTGATTTACTATGCCATGGGATTAAAGGAATTTTCTAACGTAGTCATGTGCTTCTCTACTGAAAATTTTAAGAGAAATTAATAACTACTCATTGGATCTAATCCAACATCCAAAGAAAGCCCAACTTAGTTATTTAGATAAAAACCTATTCTACAGATGTACTTATGAAATTATTATATTCAGATAATGATAGATTCATATAACTTGTAAGAAATAATAAGAGAGATTTAATATACCCTTTATGAATTCACCCATCACTGGACATTTGATTGCTTGCACCTTTTAACCGTTGTGATATGTATGCTATGAACTTAATTGTATTAATATCTCATTGAGATCCTGCTTTAAATTCTTTTGGATGCATACCCAGAAGTGGGATTACTGGTTTCATATGGCAATGCTATATTTACCTTGAGGGGAACATCCACACTGTTTTCCACAGAAGCTGCACCAGTGTACATTGCCTTCAAGAGTGCTCCAGGATTCCAATTCTTTTGTCTGTTTTTCTGGCCAGGGCTGGGTTTGAACCTGCCACCTCCAACAAAGGGAGCCGGCACTGTACCCTTTGAGCCACAGGCGCCGCCCTCGGGTTCCAATTTTTTCCACATTCTTGCCAACACTCACTGTTCAAAACGTGTTCTTGGTGGTAGCCACCCTAATGGGTGAAGTGTGGGCAGGATTTCTGATGACACAAAAATAAGATATAAGGAAAGGATTAATTTGTCTATGAAATTTGATTATTACCTAAGGATTCAAAAATTAATTTAATAAGCTTCATAAACAGACTGAGAGGAGTCATCTGCAACATATTTAACTAATAAAATTAGGATCTAGAAGATGTGAGCAACTCCTAGAAACAAAAGCAAAGAATGAAACCACTCAGTAGAAAATGGTCAGAGAATGTGCAGAGACAGTGAGAGAAACAGAAGCTCAAATGATCAATAAATACATAGCGAAAACTTCATTTCACTTGCTGTCAGCTTAGTGCAAAGCAAAACAACCATGAGGTGTCATCCCACACTTAGACCGTAACAATTTCAACATTTGACAAAGTTTCGAAAAGATGTGAAGAAAACAGAACTTTCAATACTGCTATCGGGCGTGTAAGTTAAAACAACTGCTTCATAGACCAATTTTCCAATAACTAAAACAATTAGAGGCGCCAGTAACCCAACACGGTGGCAATCCAAGGTAGATACACTTCTCGAGTGACTCTGGAACATGTGAACAGTGAGATGCATTCAGGATCGGTAGCAGCACTGTCTGCTATAGAAATAACCTAAATGCTCATTCACAGTAAGGTAATGAATCATAAATCAATCGCAGCTTAATCATTCCGGAAAGCAATTTAAGTGATTAATTTAGAAATTACTGCATTAAGATGGATAAATTTCCCAAACTATGTCAGAGGATATACACAGTCTGATATCATTTAAATGTGATTTTTAAAATATATTCCATCATCTTGTATATTTTATGAACCCCAAAAGATGAAAGTATAAAAAATATGGATAAGAATACTCAGACAGTTCATAAAGGTGGCTCCCTCTGAAGGCAGAGATAGGGAAAGAATGTGGAGAAGCAGGGGAAAAAAATATGCTTTACCTCTGAACAATTTGTTCCCTTGAGAAACATGGCGGTACTTATTACTAACACTGCCTCCAGGTCACGTACCCACACGGGTGCTCCGTTTATTACTCTTTGTATTTTTCTGTACTATTTGCAGGAGGCAATGGATGTCATGGATAAAGCAGTGTTTAGGTCAGCCACTGTCGGTGGGTGGGTGCAAGGGCCACACTTCTGTCTCATGTCCATGCGCTCAGAATCCCACATTCATTTCATAGAGAAACAAACCATAATATTTAAAATTTCAAATCACTCTTCTACCATAGCTGGTTTTCCATTGCTTCTTCCATGTTTTAAATTTTTCTTTTGCACCAAACAAACTGCCAAAAATATACTTCAAAGAGACGAGAGGCAGCAGTGGGTTTTTTTTTTTTTTTAATAGAAAACCCCAGTCATACACTGTATTTTCTCACTCGTTTGGGGAGTGGTTGACCGGGGAGTGATTCCTGCAGGCTTCATCCCCACACTTCACTATCGGCTGCAAGGTAACTCTCCGAGGGTGGGTGTGAGTGTGGGTGAGTAGGTGTGTGCGTGTGAATGAGTAGTGCATGCGTGTGTGTGAGTAGTGCCTGCGTGTGTGGGTGGATATATGCGTGGGGGCACGCATGCGCACGCCTGCGCTTATGGCAGAGCCCCTAACCTTGAGAACGCCAGCCCCTGCTCCCTGACTGAATGTGGTCGGGGCTACCAACTCACCTACTGACGCAACAGATGTTTACTGAGGGCGAACTCTCTCCCAGCTACAAAAATGAAATTTAGTGCTAAATACTACTATGAGGTAAGCTTGAAGTGGAGGCTGCTGTTGGGGTTCAGGGGCTCCTCCGTCCTTGCTGGCTCTGAACCCCAGGGGCACAGTCTTCAGGTCCGTGCAGAGGAGACTGGGGAAACACGAGGGGTGACCGTGAATGTGGGGTGTCACTCCCACGCTAGTTGAGGCGCTCATGAGGATGGAGGATTGTTGGAACTGGGAGTATCCTCGCTCATTTTACAGAGGACTGAACTGAGGCCGAAGAGATTAGACACTTAACAAGGCCTTCAGAGCCGGTCACAGAGTTCGAGACCCCAAGATGAGAACACACCAGGCAGCCCGGGTGCCCAGGGGCCCCAGGGCGCAGGAGCCAGCACAGCCCACGGCAGAAGTCAGATCTGATTTCCAAAATAAGTTAGAAATCTGGATTTCTACGTAAAATCTCTTATTCTTAAAGAGTGGAAACCCACTCAAATTTTTAAAACCATATGAGCCAAACAAAACACATTTATGGGCCGAGTTCCAAGTGCTGGTCACTATTTCACAACTTGTGCTATAAAGAGCTGGGTCTGAGACCTTCTCCTGGCCTGTTTTTATGGCTCCTGAATACAGGAAAAAAAAACAAGTTACTTTCAAAGCTGCTTGTAATGTTTGAAACATCTGAAATTAAATGTTCACTGCCGAGATTTATTTTGATGCAAAGCAGAAGTTGTAAAACTTAGTCAGTTATACCTTTGAAGACTACAAAGAATAAAACTGGCTGCCTGGTCCATCCAGAAAGAACATGATGGTCAGGGGTCTGTTACCAGGCGCTGCGGTGGAAGTTGAGAGGGAGGAGGAGGCCACACCCAAGGATCCCAAGGCCGAGACCACCTTGTTCTCCTTCCTCCCTCTTATCTCTAGAGCCTTTTATACCCCACACCCCAGGCTCTGTCCTCCCCTCTCGGATCCCTGAGAAGCAGACAGAGTGGATACTGACCCCGGAGGATGGGAGGGCATGTCTGGGAGCTTACGCAGGTCCACGTATAATTCTGCTTATTAATAGCAAGTAACGTTTATTGGGCTATTATTATGTTTCTCAGCCTCTCCAGTTTAATCCTTACAACAATTCTCTGCATGAGGTACCACAATTATGCCCTTTTTGCAGATGAGACTTGGAGAGATTAGTGACTTAACCAAGGCCACGAGCAGAGAGCCGGGACCAGCATCCAGATGGCTCCAAGCCAAAGCCCAGAGCCCCAAGACAGAGCTCTCCACCCCCCACTCCCTGCCCTTCTGGGCCATCTCATCCCGTTTGCTTTTACTCCCTACTTACAGTACCAGGCAGCTTCCTCAACCCCCCAAAAGGTAAGTAAATAGAAGATTGCATAGATGTGGGACGTTTTTTAGGAAGAAACATTTTAGAATCTGCTTTTTCATTTCATTAGGACATCAACTGAGCCCTTCCTTCAGCAAGGGTTAGGCTTTGTGAGGCACACGCAGATGAGCTCATTCCAACGACCGGAACTTTCTTTGTCTGAACTTTGAGAGAGTTGGCAGAAAAGATCTTTGTTATCTAATTGCTGATTGATAAAAAGTAGTAATTTCCTTATATTTTAAATTGAAAAGCAAAATACACACATGTGTATGGAGGGTATATATTTAGGGAAGTGTTTGGTATGGGGTGGTGTGTATGTGTGTTGTGCAGTGTGGCAGTACGGTGTGTATATATGTGTGATATGTGTGTGGTGGGGTATGTGTATTTGGGAACAGTGAGTATGTCTGTGGTGTGGTGTGTATGTGTGTTGTGCAGTGTGGCAGTATGGTGTGTGTATATGTGTGATATGTGTGTGGTAAGTTTTGTGGTGTTACATGCAAGCATCATATGTGGGCGTCTCTGTGTGGTGTATATTTGAAATGTGATATGTGAGTGGTGAGGATGTAGCAGGGTGTGTATGAAGTGTGTGTGGTGTGTGTATTTAGGGGGTGAACATATGTGGCATGTGTGTATCTGTATATGTAACTTGCAAGGTGACACTCAGAGCATCGATGAAACCATGGGATCTGAGGTCCTGCGGTTGGACCACCAGCCGAAGCCACATCCATTTGCGTATTTTTTCCCCAAAGACAGCATTTCCCCAAGTATGATCTGATGGTCCAACTGCATGAGAATCACCTGAGGAAATTGTCACAGCGCCTCGCCCTGCACCCCTCTCCAGGTCTCCAGCACCAGAGCCCCTGGGCAAGGGCCAAGGAATGTGCACATTTTTAGCAGGCAGCTGCATGGGTGACGTTCAGACACTCCTTTGAGAGCCACCTCTCTAAGCTGTGACCATACATACTCATGCCCATATCAAGCCTTTCAGTTGTAGATACTCCAGATAAAAGGGGGGAAGGGATCTTACTTTCTTGCATTTTTTGCATTAACCAAACAAGGGGAAAGACTATTATCCTGCACTCCCACTACACACACACGCACTTGCCCTACCAAGCATGTTGTGGTGCACAGACAGGTGAGCTGCTTTATGTCCTCAGCTTCCGAATTCATTTTTATTTGACAAGTACATGAAGACTTACCAGAGGGAGACCTAGCCTGGCTCTAAGCCTCCCATTCTATAAATAAATTGCTAATAGCTGAGGGTTTTCTGTTCACAAGTCAAAAACAAACTCTTTCTCTGTTAAGATGCATGAAACAATACATTTGAGGTCTCGTTTGCTTTGTAGGCCATGTTGACTTAGCCATTCTACACATAATAATCACTGTGTTGAAAATGAAACTTTCCGGACACTGAGGCTTTTGACCAGACAGCAGCCCCGGCAGGTGGTTGTGAGAGGCCACACACTGACACATCTGACTTCTATCCCTTAAACACATTTATTTAAAGGATCATGCTACCTAAAGTGTGAATTTCCCTATGATAAAACAGCATAATAAGGATAAGCTGGTGAAACAGAACCAAAGTTAAAATCCAAAAAGAGGACAAAAATAAAGTGCAAGCCTCATGTAAGACGTTCATTCTCTTTTCCGTGCAGTAACAATCCACTTTCCAGGTCCTGGTCTAAGAGCTAGGGAGGGAAGAATGGTTCTCGGGAAAGTGAACCCTGTCCTTATGGAGCTCCAGAAATATTATTATTACCTTTTGAACAGAAAAACTTCTTCCTTCCGCCATCTTCTATCTTCCCATGGAACATAGTGAGCTTATGAGAGCAACCTAGCTGAGAAGCGGTGGCCCAAGGCTGCAAGGTGGTGAAAGAGAGGAGGTGACAGGTTACAGAGACGTTGGAGGGGTAGAATCAACATGGTGATGGATGGGAGGCAGAGACTCGGGGAGATGGAGGAGTTATGGAAACAAGTCTCTGTCTCTGATCTGAGTCCCCCAACATCAGAGCTTACAAAGTTACATGCCTGTCGGGGCCATGCAGGTAAAGTGTAGTTGGTAAGGACAGTGGAGACAGCAGGAACTGGAGGGGCCACGAAGGAGGACAGTGGAGACGGCAGGAACCGGAGTGGCCGTGAAGCAAGGACAGCTGTTCCTCGGCTCCTGCCAGGGCTGCCGTTCTAGAACCAGGGCCCAGGGCTTCCACAGCTTCCTGTCTTCAAGACAACTCAGGAATCTTGGTTTTCTCACCAAAGTTCTGATGTTAAAATCAGGATCATTAACTTTTAATTAATTATTAATTTTTATTTTAAAACATAGATTTTTTTTTTGAGAGAGTCTCAAGCTGTCACTCTGAGTAGAGTGTAATGGTGTCACAGCTCACAGCAACCTCAAACTCAGGCTTAAGCAATTCTCTTGCCTCAGCCTCCCTTGTAGCTGGGACCTCAGATGCCCACCACAATGCCCAGCTATTTTTTGCTGTTGTAGTCGTCACTGTTGTTTTAAGCAGGCCTAGGCTGGGTTCAAACCCACCAACCCTGATGTATGTGACCAGCACCCTAACCACTGAGCTAAAGGTGCCAAACCTAAAATGTAGATTTTTAATTAAGTAATTTAGAAACACTGTATAGACCAAATAGAACATAGAACATACAGAGTAGGTCAAGGGGGGAGGTCGGATATCGCCCAGAGCCTCTGGCTTCAGGCCTGAAAGATAAGTGGTGGTGCTGTGGTTGAAAGTCTGTGTCTCCTCCAAAATTCATGTTGAAAATTAGTTTTCAATGCAATAGGTAGTGAGAGGTGGGGCCTCTGAGAGGTAATTAGGTCATGAGGGCTCTTAAAGGCCATTATAAGAGTAGAGTGTCACAGGGTTTGGTCCTTTTTGCCCTTTCATTCCTTCTGCCATGTAAGGACACAAGTCATACCTTCCAGAGGATGCAGTGCCTTGGAAGCCACCTGGTGCCTTGATCGTGGACCTCCCAGCCTCCAGTACTATGAGAAATAAATTTCTGGTCTCTATGTATCACCTACTCTGATGTATTAATATTTTGTTAGAGTAGCACAAGTGGACTTAGACACCAAAATAAGAAATTCCTTCCCTCTCTCTAGATCAGCGGTTCTCAACCCCTTTGTAACAAGGAAAATACATCCTGCATATCAGATATTTACATTATGATTCATGACAGCAGCAAAATTATAGTTATGAAGTAGCAACTATGGTTGGGGGTCACCACAACATAAGGAACTGTATAAAGGGTCATGGCAGTAGGAAGCATTAGGAAGGTTGAGAACTACTGCTCTAGATGTGTTTTAAAAAAAAAAAAAAAAAAAGACAAATCTATAATCGGGTCTGACTCCCACAGGAACGTAAGATTAGAGAAGAACCTATGTTCTTCTGACTCAATTATCCCTCCAATCCCTGGGTTCTCTCTTTTTCTGTGCTTCCTTCCGACCCTGAGATTCTGCTACTCTGTGAAGGTCAAAATGGCCCAGAGCTGGATCCGCAGCCTGTACTGTAGCTCCGAGTACAACATGATTGCCTCTGAATTTTTAGTTATCTACCTTTTTTCTCTTAGGCTTCCCTCCTGAGATAACACAAGTAAAAGTGTGATTTGACACTCACCTCATTAAGATGAACAATGAATAATTTGAATGTCAATCAAGGTGTAGAAAAAAATGTCCACATTTTTCAAATCAGTCAAATAATTGTCAAATCACTTCACTGTGCTTTTCAGATATAGCTCAAGCTATGAGAATCCCAAGAGTTTAAGTTCTGAGTACTTTTTAATGGTCTTTTAAAGCAAAAGCAAAAGTTTTTGGTTTTGAAAGTGATAGCTTCATTCAAAAAAATTTTATTTAATGCCTATTATATACCAGTACCTATACATGGGGGCGGGGGGGAGACTATGAGGAGTCAGTTGCAGGCCTGGAGAGGAGAAATGCACTACCAATTTTAATCTAAGTTAGAATAATATCACATTATAAGAGTTTGCCCTTTCTTAATATCAAGGCAGAACTGTAACAAACTATTAAGTAATATTATTTGAGAGAGAACAAAATGTATGAAATGGATAGGGATAAATATTACAAAATATATACAATACTATATACTTAAAACTACAAAACATTGCTGAAATTTAAAAAGACCTAAGCAAATGAATGAAGACAGTTACGAAAATGATGCCTGAAATTAATCTACATATTTAATATGACAGAATTAAAATCCCAGCAGAGTTTTTATAGAAATTGATGGACCAATTCCAGTATCTACATAAAAAAATGTAAAGAATCTAAAATAGACAAAAATTACAAACTAAAGAGCAAAGTTGTAGGATTTACACTATTTGATTTCAAGATTTAACAGAATGCAACAAATTAAGACAATGCAGAGTGTTGGCATTAAGATAGTCTGAATCACACAGAATTTTAAAAGAGATTCATATATATGTGGTCAGTCGATTTTTATCAAGTTGCCAAGATAATTAAACAGGAAAAGAGCCATCTTTCAATACATGATGCTGCAAAGAAGCCAGTATTTGAGGGAGTTGTGGAAGCTCAGCAGATATTTTGGCTCTCCAGGGATTGCACATATGGCCATGGCTAGGCCTCCCCTGCCCGAGCCCAGCCATGTCCACATACTAAAAGACAGGAGAACACTGTGTCCACTTCCAGGAGCACACAAACTTGGAGCCACACATGCTCCCTCTCTCAGGCATCCTGAGCCTCTCCCGGGGATAGTCCCCAAGTGGGGCTGGGGGCAGCAGATGGCTATGGGAAGGCCCTTGGCTGCTTTCACCCATTTAACAATTTGCATTGTGTGTTCCAGGGTGGAGATGGAGCTAGTGTGAGCTGGATCACTCTGCCTCACTCACCTTTCCCTCCGAGACCAAAGGTGAATACAATGATCAGCACAGCAGATGGATAAGAAGTGGGTGTGGGCAGCTGGGCAGACCAGGTAAGTGGAATTTTTAAATGGTGGTCAGGAAAGGCCTTACTGAAGAGGCCACTTTTGAGAAAGGCCAAGGAAGTTGGGAGTGCAAGTTGTGTAAGTATCTTCAAGGAAAGCATTTGCATTCTCCAAGGAATACAAAGAAATGGTCAGTAGGCACATAAAAAAGACACTAGACCTCAGCACTGATCATGGAAATGTGAATCAAACCACAGTGAAACAAGAATGTTTATTGCAGCCCAACTCATAATTGCTAGGCCATGGAAAAAGCCCAAGTGCCCATCGACCCACGAATGGATTAATAAATTATGGTATATGTACACCATGAAATACTATGCAGCCCTAAAGAAAGGTGGAGACTTTACATCCTCCATGTTTACATGGATGGAGCTGGAAAATATTCTTCTCAGCAAAGTGTCTCAAGAATGGAAGAAAAAGTATCCAATGTATCAGCCCTACTATGAAACTAATTTATAGCTTTCATATATAATATATATTAAATATATATAAATTAAATATATAATTCAATTATAGCCCAAGACTATGGGGAAAGGGTAGAAGGAGGGGAGGGGAGGGGGGAGGATGGGTAGAGGGAGGGTGATTGGTGGGACCACACCTATGGTTCATCTTACAAGGGTACATGTGAATCTTTCTAAATGTAGAATATAAATGTCTTAACACAATAACTAAGAAAATGCCATGAAGGCTATGTTAACCAGTTTGATGAAAATATTTCAGATTGTATATAAAACCAGCATACTGTACTCCATGATGTATTGTACACAGCTATGATTTAATAAAAAAAAAAAAAACAATGAGATGCCAGATACCAGCTTCTTTGCAGCATCATTTATTGAAAAGATGGTTCTTTTCCTGTTTAATTATCTATAGCGTGGTTATAATGGAAAAGGCAGATAATAACAAGTGCTAGCAAGGGTGTGGGAGCCTATGAGGCTGGTCTGAATGCACCCAGGTGAGCTGCTGGGAAAGCAGTCTAGTGGCTCCTCAATAATTCACACCTGCACAGTGAGTTACAACTGGGCCACTGCACTCCAGCTGGAGCAACAGTAGGACCTTGTCTGAAAGAGAAAACAAAGAAGAGAGGGAGGAGGGAAGGAAGGAAGATTTAAGCCAGAGTTCCATTTACCCCAGCTTTTCTACTCCTTAGCTACATGCCTAAAATAAATGAAAATCTATGTAGACACATAAACTTGTACATAAATGTCCATAACAGTAAAATTCACTATAGTCTGAAAGTGGGAAAACCCCAAATATCTACTAACTGACCAAAGTATAAGCAAGATGTGATCTATCCATATAATGGAATATTGTTCAGCCTCAAAAAGGAAGGAAATTCTGGGCAGCACCTGTGGCTCAAAGGAATAGGGCACAAGCCCTATATGCCGGAGGTGGTGGGTTCAAACCCAGCCCCAGCCCTGGCCAAAAAAAGAAGGAAATTCTAACACACAGATGGACCTTCAGGACATTGTATTAAGTGAAATGTGCCAGGTCTAGCTGAACAAATCCTGTGTGAGTCCTCTCATGTGGAGTCCCTAGAACAGTCAATCCATAAAAACAGAAGGTAGAGTGGTAGTTGCCGGCCTGGGCAGGAGAGATGGAAAGAGAACGTTCAATGGGGCAAAGTTTCAGTCAAGAAAAGGAAAATCCTGGAGGTGGGTGGTGGTGGTGGTTGCACATCAGTGAGATTGTACTTGATGCTGCTGAACTTTAATCCTAAAAATAGTTAAAATGGCAAATAAAAAAAGATGCAATTAAAAATTAATTGGTGCTGGAATAGTAAACATTCATCCTCAAAAAATAATGAACTTATACCTTAATGTCATACCAGCCCCAAATGACAGATAACCTAAATAAACAACTAAAACTATAAAACTTACAGAAGAAAACAAGACATTGTTTTTGCAACTTTGTGGTAGGCAAAGATTTCTTAGATAGGATAAAAAACTGAGCTTTGAAAGAAAAATTCATAAATTGTGGACTTTGTCAAAATAAAAATTCTGCTCTTTGAAAGACATGATTAAGAAAATATAATGAAAAGATAAGCCTAACACTGGGAGAAAATATTGGCAATAGGTATTCATAACAAAGGACTCAAAGCCAGAATCTATAAAGAACTCTCACAACCTAACCACAAAAAGATAAACAATTCAATAAAAATGGCTAAAATATTTGAATATTCACATTACAAATTACATGGATAACCAAAAACCACGTGTGAAAAAAGCTCAGCACCATCAGTCATCAGAGAAACGCAAATTAAAACTATGCTGTTTCACTACACATTGTTAGAATGGCTAAGATTAAAAAAGATAATAACTTTCAGGTGAGAAATTCACAGGCGCAAAGGCAGAGCAGAAGAATCACTTCTTAAAAGTGGTTTAACCCACGATGAACGTGAGCTGCCTGCAGCTCATACCTATTAGGACACGTTCACCCAGACATGGAAGAAGCCTGAGCTGGAGAGAGAACAATTTACAATAACTGCAGGTGGAGTGGGTGGCACGCAGGAAGAAGTGGAATGCAGAGGAGAAGCTGAGTCCTGAGAGGGTCTGTCTTCCCAGCCAGGATGTGTAATGACACAAGTCTATATGAACAGCACCACTTAAGGGTCTGATGAAGGAAGAAAAATCCAAGAGAGAATAAGAACGGCAAGCAAAAAGGTGATAGGAAAAGGCATCAGGGAGAATGTCCAGAAAGGGGGTGGGCAGCAGTGTCCAATACTGAAGATACAGCCAGAGGGTTGCTGGATTTTCATCTAAAAGATTATTTCGGATTTTAACAAGTATAATTGACTAGAGTGATAAGAACACAGGCAAATTTTCAGGGGAACGAGGAATTTCACTAGAAAGATCATTCTTCGATGATTATCACTGGGACGATAGAGTTATGATAAAAGTTGGGCAAGGAGGAGAATTACTACAGATTTGGAGAGTGCTTTTGTTAAAAAGAGAAGAAAAATAATTTAGCAAGTTTGTATGCTTATACAGGTATAAAAAGGGCTAAGAAGCAAGAGAGAGGCAAAACCTGATGACTCAAGATAGGGGAGAAAAAGTGGTAAGTTGCTTTCCCCCAGCAATGATGCCATAGAGGCTTCCTCCTGGAACTCTGGTCCCTCTGCTACATTTCCCAGAGGGCTGCATATCTGCAGGCCTGAGAGAGGATCCCTCCTGGCTGCAGCCTCTCCGTAACAATGGCTGGCTATGCAATCGATCATCTTTCTCCTGTTTTACTCCCACTACCCCCCCCAACCCATCTTATGCCCCCAGATGCCTTTTGCAACAGACCAATCCTCATTCATACGCTGCCGGGCCACCTCAACAACTCCCTTCACTGACAGGCTCCCTCCTGTCACTCTGCCTTGTTCTAGGCACTTGTCCCACTGTCTTCTCCACTTCTGTGAATCCTAACCTTTTGTAGAGCCCCTAAGCACCCCAGAAACGCTTCTACCATGTCTTATTCCCCCATTTGACTCTACTACCAAGAAATGTTGCAGATTCATAGTACATAATATATCCTGAATAAAACAACGATAAGATTTGTGTGTTCTGCCCAGAGGCCTCTTCTCCAGGAGGACCTTATTATAGTTTTATGAAGCCGTTTTCCACCTGCGGTTATTATAAATTGTTCTATCATTGTAATTTTTTATATAGAGCACTGGATCCATGTAGGTAAATAACCTGTTTCCTTTAGCCATTATCAAAATATTCCCTTTCTTTCATTATTTGAGCTCCCTGCTAAGGCGACCAAATCATAGCTCCAAGAATAAGAGGCCAAGAACAAGACAATCCAGGAACTGAGGAAGGGTCATTTTGCCTCAGAAATTCAAGTGTAAGTAAGAGGCAAAGAAGAAAGAAAAAATTCGAACTTAATATGGCACAATAAGAAGAGTTATTAATAAAGTTCACACATAATACTCAAATTGTCAAAGACAAAAAGGGTTTTTAAAGCAGTAAGAGAAAAGCAGGTCATCACATGCACGAAAACCCCGTAGGGATCAGTGGATTGTTCTCCTCAAAGTTGCTGTTTGCAGGGGCCAGTCAACAACCACTAAGTGAGGACTTACTGTGCAGCGTAGAAAGACGGCACGAAGGGTACTTCACTACCTCCCCAGTGGGACAGGGTACGAGGGCAGGACATTCCATCCCATTACTAAGGATGAACAATTTAATTTAATTGTTCATTTAATTGTTCATTTAATGAAATTTTTCATTAATATCTTCAGCCCACAGTTAACTGTTGAGTAACTAGAACCACAGAGAAGGTAAACGATGGAAAAGGCGGGACCACTGCGAGTGCCTAGAACGCAGGATGATAAGATAGAGAAATTCAAAAACTCTGGTTTGTTCTCTATTATTTCTTTTCTTCTACCTTGAGTTTGATCTGCCCTCTTTAGTTTCCTAAGGTGGAAGCTTAGGTTTTAGACCTTTCCTCTGGTTAAATAAGTGTATTCAATGCTACAAATTACTTCTATACACAGTTTTCATTAAATCTCACACATTTTGATGAGTGTTTTCATCTTAATTTAGTTTAAAGCATTTCTTAGTTTCTTTTGATAATTCTTCTTTGACCCATGTGTTATGCAGAAGCATATTTTGTAATCTGCAAATATTTTGGAGCTGTCCCTCTATCTTTCTGATACAAATCTCTAGTTTAATTTCATTCTGGTTTAAGAGCAAACCACCTTCCATTGTGTGACTTCTATTCTTTTAAATTGGTCATAGTGGGTTTAAGGGCTCAAAATGTAGTCTGTTGGCCAATGTTCTGTGTTAGCTTGAAAAGAATGAGCATTCTGTTGTTGGATGAAGCAGTCTATCCGTTGTATGCAGTTGCTTGATAATGTTACCGAGTTTAACTATGTCCTTACTGATTTTCTGCCTGCTCAATCTGTTCATTTCTGATAGAGTGTGTTGAAGTCTCCAAATATTGTGGATTCTTCTATTTCTCTTTGCAGTTTTATCTGTTTTTGCCTTGTGTGTTTTGACATACTATGGTTAGGTACAAACACATTAAAAACCTTTATATCTTGTTAGAGAATTAATCCCATTATCATTATGTAATATTCCTCTTACCCCTGGAAACTCTGCTTGGTCTGAAGTCTGCTCTGACTTTTGCTTTTACTTGGTTGGCGTTACTATGGTATATATTTCACCATTTACTTCCAACACACATTTGTTTTTATATTTAAAGTGAGTTTCTTGTATACAGCAAATAGTTGGGTTTTGTTACTTGATTGACTCTGAAAGTTTCTTTTAGTTAGTGCATTTGGATCACTGACACTCAAAATAGTTATTGACATAGTTGTATTTACATCCACTATATTTGTTATTGTTTCCTATTTGTCACTCTTGTTCTTTATTGTATTTGTCTTCTATTCCTTTTCTGCCTTTTGGGGTTTCAATTGCGCATTTTATATAATTCGGTATCAGTTATCCTTTTCATAAGTATTTTAAGTGGTTATCCTAGATTTTATAATATACAATTATAACAACTCCAAGTCCACTTTCAAATAACATAAAACCAGTTCACCAGTAGTGTGAGCCTCTTATGATAACAAAATATTTTTAATTTCTTTCTCTCATCTCTTGTATCATTATTGCCATTCATTTCCCCTCTGCCTAAGGATACATAATCAAATACGTTGTTGGTATTGTTATTGTGAACAAACTGTTATCAGTAAGATCAACCAAAAATAATAAAATAAAAGTTTACATTTTTTCCTTCACTTATTTTTTCTCTGATATGCTTCCTTTTTGTGTGTAGATTCAAGGTTCTGACCTTTATAATTTTATTTCTCTGTAAAGAATTCTCTTTTAATTTCTCAAAAGGTAGTTTTACTGTCAGAAAAAAACAAATTCTCTCCCTTTTTGTTTGTCTAAGAAAGTCTTTATTTCTCCTTTACTCTTGAAGGATAATTTTATAAAATAAAGAATTCCATGTTGGTGAGCTTTTTCCTTCAACACTTTAAATATTTTCTCCAGGTTCTTCTTTTTGGCACAATTTCTGAGAATGCAGATGTAATTCTAATCGTTACTCCTCCATAGGTAAGGTGTACGTTTTCCCTTTGGATTTTTCTTACAGTTTTCTGTAGCATGCCCAGCCATGGAGTTTTTGGCATCCATCCTACTCAATGTCATCTGAGCTTCCTCAGTCTATAGTTTGGTACATGATGTTAATTTGAGGAAATTTTCAATTATTATTGTTTCAAGTATTTCTTCCATTCCTTTCTTTCTTCTCCTTTCAAAATTCTCGCTATATGTGTGTTACAACTTGTATAATTGTCCCACATGCTGTGGATGTTCTGTTTGGGGCTGTGGTTATTTGTTTCCTTGTTTGTTTTCAGTCTTTTCTCTTTGCTTTTCAGTTTTGGCAGTTACTATTGACTTATCCTCACTCTCAGGCATTCTTTCCTCAGCGGATCTAATAGCAAGCCCGTCAAAGGCATTTTTCATTTTTGTCACAGTGCTTTGCTCTCTAGCATATTTTCTGGGTTCCTTCTTAGAGTTCCTGTCTCTCCACTTACATTGCCTATATGTTTTGCATCCTGTCTACTTTATCCCTTAGAGTTCCTACTATGTTAATCACAGTTGCTTTAAATTCTCAGTCTGATAATTTCAGACATATCTGAGTGTGATTCTGATGTTTACTCTGTCTCTCTCTCTCTCTCTCTCTCTTTTTTTTTTCCCTCAGTTTTTGCCTGGGGCTGGGTTTGAACCCACTGCCTCTGGCAAATGGGGCCAGCACCTTACTCCTTTGAGCCACAGGCACTACCACCCACCCCCCTTTTTTTTTAACGCTGTCTCTTTAGATTGTGTATTCTGCCCTTTAATTTGTCTTATAATTGTTTCTTGATAGCCAGATGGGATGTACTGGGTACAGGGAACGATTATAAATATGCCTTCAGTCATGTGGTTATAGGGTGATGGAGGAAGAGTGTTCCCCAGTCTTTTAGTGAGCCTGTGTCTCTGGACTCTGGACTTTATGTATATTCTTTGTACTAATGGAAAAAGAACCTTAACTCTGTGAAGTAATGCAAAGCAGTTTATTCTGAGCCAAATATGTGTGACCAATGGCCCAGGGAGCATAGTTTCTAGAGGTTCTGGGAAAATGTGCCCAAGGCAGTCAGGTTATACTTTGTTTTATACATTTTAAGGAGACAAGAATTGCAAGTAAACTCAAAATCAATACATGGTTTGGGCAAAAAAAGCAGGACATCTCAGAACAGGTGCTTATAGGCTGTAGGTGGGTTCAGAGATTCTTTGATTTGTAATTGGCTAAAGAAATAAAGCTTCATCCAAAGGTTTGGAATATTTTAAATTGAGATGAAAAAGTCTGCTAATCAGAGAGCAAGTTGTAATATCCTGACTCAGATTAACTATTAAGCAAATTGATGACTTGCAGATGTGACTTAACCTTTGCCTTGCATGGCCTTAGGTCCTGTTAATAATTTAGCATCTTATTCTCACAAGAAGTTTGTTTGGTTACTGTCATGATCTCTGTTTTAACATTAATGCTGGTCAGTTGTGTCTAAGCTTCAAAAGGGGAGGGTAGTATAGTAAGGTGTGTCCAAACTCCCTTCCCTTCATGGCCAGAAACTCAGTGTCAAGGCTTTTTTTTTTTTTTTTTTTTACTTCTGCAATTTTTTTTTAATTAAATCATAGCTGTGTGCATTAATGCATTTATGGAGTACAATGTGCTGGTTTTATATACAATTTGAAATCTCATTGTGGGCAAGAGATTTGAATAGAAACTTCTCTGAAGAAGACAGGCACATGGCCTACAGACACATGAAAAAATGCTCATCATCCTTAATCATCAGAGAAATGCAAATCAAAACCACTTGGAGATATCATCTAACTCCAGTAAGAGTAGCCCTCTAACAAAATCCCCAAACTGTAAATCCTGGCGTGGACGTGGAGAAAAGGGAACACTTCTGCACTGCTGGTGGGATTACAAACTAATACGTTCCTTTTGGAAAGAAGTTTGGAGATCACTTAGGGATCTCAAAATAGACCTGCCATTCAATCCTACAATTCCTCTACTAGATATATATCCAGAAGACCAAACATCACTTTCTAACAAACATATTTGCATCAGAATGTTTATTGAAGCCCAGTTCATAATTGCCAAGTTTTAAGGTTTTTCTAGGCTCCCTTTGGCCAAGATGGGGTCTGTTAAGTCAACAGGGCCCTTGGGATTTTATTTTTAAATAAATGTCTTCCTCCCCTTCTTCCTTGGGACATAAAGGCTGGAGTGGGCTGAAGTTGAATATTTCTCTTCCCCCAACAAGTTCATTTCTAATAGGATTCCAGCAAGTTAGCTCTAGTAACTAGTTTCTCCTGTAGGAGGACCTTGTTAAGAACACAATGCTCTCGCATATTTCAAAATGGTTCCTTTTTTTTTTTTTTTTTTTTTTTGGTCCCTGCTGGAAGCACAAGGGAATTTTTCTCCAATATTCACTGTAAGGATTTGAGCTCATAGAAGTAAAAGTCCTGAAATGTGAAGGTTTCCATATGACTGGGTCCTCCTGGAATTTTTATTTCAGATTGCTTCACATTGAGCCTCCAGGAGTTTGACAGCTGTAGTTCAGGCTGTCCTGCTCTAGCACTGGTTCTCATGAAGGGTTTTGCTGATGGATTCCTGCTACAACAAGCTGAGATTCTCTGTGTTCACTGCTTGGTTGCTCCAACTTGCGAGTGGAAATAGCTGTTTGCCCCATGACCCTACCACTCCAGTAAATCTAAGAAGAGTGGTTGGTTTTTCAGTTTGTTCAGCTTTTTACTTATCAGCTTTGGAGGGATTCAAAGTCTTTCCCTGTATAATTTTGTGGAAACAGTTTGACTTCTTGAGTCCATCCAGGCACATGGGAGCTATGTCAGATCTAACTCTAAGCAAGAACACATTTTTTAAAAGCAACTTTACTGAGTACTACATATCAACTGTGCTGTGGACCTTATGCAGAGAAAAAGAACCTGGTAACCTGGAGCTGTTGGATTTACTCTAATTATTTCCTAGTACTCAAAACCTTTTTAGAACCTCTCTTCTAGCATTCTGTCAACTTGTAGATGTTGTTTCTTTGGTGGATGGTTTCATTTGTTTATTATATTAATATTTTTGAGTGCTTTCTATCTATGCCCTATCGTTAGAATCTAGAATTCGATTTTAGAAATAATCAAAGCTAAATCAAAGTCAAGTCATTAAATACAGTTTGTGTCCAATGGGCAATACAATTTTCAAATGTGACTGGTTCTCCAGTGTGGCTATTAGATTCTTTAAGGCAACTGCAAAAATGATTATTAAAAGTTGAGCTGCTCAAGAAAGCCTATACAGGCAGTCACCAAGTTATAAACATTGGACTTATGTACAGTTTGCACCTAGGAACATGGGCTATTACAGTAAGTCAGTCCCTGAGTTACAAACATCCAGCTTACACGTGACTCACATTTACAAAGAGAGACCATTATAGGCCATAGATAAATGTATCTCTTTCAATTTACATACAAATTCAAATTAAGAACAAACATACAGAACCTATCTTGTTCATAACCTAGAGACTACCTGTATTGGTTGAATTCACAGCTACAAATTTTTTAATTTATTGGGTCATAATGTGACTTGGTTTATACATTGCATAGTTTCCTATGCTAATGCTAAAATTGATCTTTTCCATATCTGAGAACTGGAGGCCAAATTTAGGAATTGTGTTTCAATTCCAAGGTTACAGTTCCTAAGCAGTATGTTAGGGATCCATACTCTACCTTCCCTTTCTACCTACTGTATACATCCACACATTTTCTATTATTTAAACTCAATTGTAGGAACTTTGGACCAAGTTACTTTTACTTCCAAGGATTTTTATTCTCTTTCCTGGATTTTAGGAAATGAGAACATACCAGCAGTCACTCTCCTTAAACTAGGGATTTATTACACCAGAAAAACATCTTGCTCAAACTGATTCTGCTTATAGCTGCTCTGTTAACAGTGTTTCGAGCCAGCCCGAAAAAGAATCCCTTAACTGTGATACTTCATGATAACAAGCCCAGCTCACAGAATCACATTTTACAAAGTGTGTACTTTAGATTGTAACTAAGAACAGACAAGATTCCCCTGCCTCTGGTGTGACTCCAAACATCTGACATGTTAGAACGTAGAGGTTTTATGTTGAAACATTATGCAGCTGCCATAGCACAGAGAAAAATAGCTTTCTGGAATAAAATATACGTGTTTGGGTTGTGGGAAGAGGAGGAAAGGAATGGGTACCTGAAGGACATTATCTCATAGAGGCTCCTTCCATCCTAAAAATAGTGGAAGAGGGTACTAACCAGAGATGTTTATATCCCACATATTGGGCTCCCAGAACACCTAAGAACTGAGTAAAACAACACTCGTCATTAGGGCTTAAGAAGTCACATTTCTTGGTTTCTCAGCTGAATCTCTTTGGGCTATTGCTTCGAATTGTAGCAGCTGCAGGTGAAACCCCACCTGAGAATCAGAACTTTCTGGGCTAAATGTGTTAAGACAGATCCCCCTTCCCTTTTTTGAGTAGTAGTAGATTTCTGGAGTAGTTTTTTTTTTTTCCTCCAAAACATAGCTGCAAAATCTATTAGTTCTTAATAAATATTTAAAAGATCATGAAAAAATGAATTTCTTACAACTCATTATCACCATTGAAATATAAAGAAATAAATACAGAAATGTATGACTATTAGCTTCCCAGATAGATGGGGGACGATGATGAGAAGAGACTGTCACTGATTGGGGTATGCAAATGAGGTGTCAGCTCCCATCACTTCATTCATTCATTCATTCACTCACTCCGTAAACACGTGTTACTGAGCACTGGATTGCTTCCCAAGCATTTGGGTGGCTCACTGGGGACTGAATAACCTTGTGCTCTGCCTAGAGGATAGCCTAACTTTCCCTTTCTTTCTCTCTCTCCCCTGACATAATAAGGAGCTGCAGAGAAAAATAGAGATGAACCAAGAGACACTACCTCAGAGCAAACATTTATGGTTCCCTAGAAACAATCCAGGCCTGAGGTAGGTCTCAAGGAAGGAGCCCTTCTTGAGCGGCTAAGAAACCTTGTTCTCCCACTACCTGGGCTGGTGGCTTAACTGTTCTAAGCCTCAGTTTGCCCCATCTGTAGAATGGGTGATTGGGATAAATTATTCTTACGGCCCCTTCCAAACTTAAGCTTCTATTTTTCCAAGATCCTAGGTAGCTTTTTCATGTCCAGCACCATATACCTTAAGGAAGCATCATGTGTGTGGGCATTACACACACACACCTCTCAGCCTCGTGCCCCTGACTGTGTGTTGCCAGATACGCGAGTATGCAGCAAGTTGCGACTTTGGCACTAAGTCCTGCAGTGTAGTTGGCTTCCTTTACCAAGCCAGGTCACCGACAGGGGATATCTCCTTTAAGACACGTAGAATCTCTCATTTGCGTTGGGGAGAGGGTAAGCAGCTGGAGAGGACGCCATCAGCCCCCTGATGGGAAAAGCCTAAAATGTCGCTAGGGGAACATTGTGCTCTCCTGGTATTAGGGCAGTGCTGGCTATGTCCAGCCTTCTCCCGCCCGGCTCCGGCGTTCTGCTTTCCGGCTGCAGCTACAAGGCCGACCCAGCCAGGAACGCAGGCAATGGGCGGTGCTGCTCCGGGGCTGCTCCGGGGCTACTCCGCCTGCGGTGTCTGGAGCCCACCCGTGAGACCTGCAGAGAATCTGAAGACCGGTGTCCCCAACCTACGCAGGAGAGCGCTGCCCTCTAGCGACTAAAATGGGAGATGCGGCGAGCACAGAGCTTCGCTGGAGTAGCGTGGCTGCCCGGCCCCGCGACGGTTGGTGGCCTGTACTTTGCAGGAGGGAGCAGATGGCGGGGAAAGCCCTGGGACTCTTTCTCTTTGGATGGACTCTAGAACTGTTTGTGGGTTCTCCCTAGACCCAGGAGAAACAGAAACATAGACGGATGAATAAATAGATAATACATGGAAGGCGATGACAGACGGAAAGATACATGAGTGACAAGTGGTTAGAAGCTCGCTCCGAGTGCTTGCAACATGCTGGGCTCCAGGCTAGGTGACCTCATCCAGTATTTCATTTGATGGTCCCTGGAACCCTATGAATGACAAATCACCTCTGTCCCCATTTTCCAGATGTCAAAACTGAGGCCCCAGACAATGTCAGCAGCATCTTTTGCAGAGACAGGAAGTGAGAGAGTAGCTCTGCCCCTGCTTCCACTGGATGCGTTCAGTCCCCTCCCTGTGCAGAGGATGTCCAGTCCTTGGCTCCCCAGGGACCGCGTCCCTCATCACTTTCTCATCACCACACTCCGGAACGCTGACATCACGCCTGCTCGGCACCTCCTCTCACTCATCAAACACCCCCAGGACACCCTGGGCAGCGCGCTCTAGGCAGCGGGTCCCCAACTTGGAGGCCCGCCCAGGGAGCTGGATAAATATGAGTCCCCACCCACCATGTTTGAACCGCGCCCAGTCCTGGGTAGAACGTTTTTCCAAAACCTGAGGTTTTATCTGCTTCTACGCTTGACCTTCCTAACTGGAAGGGAAAATTCCGTCCTGAGATTTTAAGATCCCCAGAAAGTTTCACTCATTCATTCCTGTAACCATTAGCTGAGCGCCGAGTGTGCGCCGGGCCTAGCGCGGTTAGACGCCATAGCAGGGAAGTCGGAGTCAGGGCTGGGAAGATAAATGACGTTTGAGACAGCTGTGCTCAGGGACCCGAGGACCCACCAAGGGGCCCGGGAGGAGAAGGGACAGGGTCAGATTCACTGGTGTGCAGGGTCTCCAGCACGTCCCAGAAATCTAGGCCAGTACATTTGCCCTTCCAAACGCCCCCACCTCGGTTCCCTCCCTGGAGCCATCACTCCCCCACCCCCACCCGCATTAATTTCAGTGACTGTATTGGAGAAAATTGATCCCAGCCACTCTCCCCAAACTTTATAGTTGTCTTGGGTTTGTCACCTGGCAGCAAGGCGAGCCACCGTCTCGGTCCCCAGCCCGCCCCCACCCTCGGCGGGGAGCGCGGGCCTGACCCCTCCCGCGAAGGCGTCGGCGTGGGGCTGGCGTAGGGCCTGCGTCAGCTGCAGCCGGCGGGCGATTGGGGCGCGCGCGCCTCCTTCGGTTTGGGGCTAATTATAAAGTGGCTCCAGCCGCCGTTAGCCCCGACAGCTCGGCAGGCGCTCAGAGCCCTCGGCGACACTGAGGACCGCGACGGTGAGGCCCGCACCTGCCCGCTGGCCGCGGCCACCCTCCCCGACGCCCCCCGCCCGCCCGCCTCACACTTGCCTTCTCTCCCTTCCAGAGTCGTGTCTGGGACCCGAGTTTTCCGACCAGTCTGCTCCACCTGAACAGCGCCAACGTGAGTGAATTTTCCCAAAACTCGCTTTTGCTGCGCGGGTTTGGGGACACCCCTGCTTGCTCTCTTTAACTCCGCGTTTCATTGCGTGGGTCCCCAACTTTCTCCCGGTTCCTTTTTGTGAACCGCGTAAATCCGAGCCTCCCCGGGCGCCCACTCTCTAGCGCTTGGTCTCAGCGATCCCTCCGGTCCTGGCCCGGGCATCAGACTCCGAGGAAGAAAGCCAGTGTCCCGGGCAGCCAACCCGGGAGTTTCGAGGCGATCTGGACTGTCCCCGGGGCCTGGGAGGGCGGGTGTCCAAAATGGTGCGTCCCCACGGGCTGTTGCTAGACGATCCCCTTGTGGACCTGTCGCGGTGCGGGACCCATCTGCGCCTGGGCGGGATCGGAGCGCAAGTCCTTCTGTCCTTGCAGTCCATGGCGCGGTTCTTGGGATTCTGCACTTGGCTGCTGGTGCTCGGACCCGGGCTCCTGGCCACGGTGCAGGCGGAATGCACCCAGGACTGCGCGACGTGCAGCTACAGACTGGTGCGCCCGACTGACATCAACTTCCTGGTGAGTGTTCCGAGCGGTGAGCGAGTAGCCACAAGGGTCCGCGGTCGGCCCCGCACCTGCTACGCAGCGCGTCTCGCTGTCGCTCCTGGCTGGAGCCGCCACAGCGCAAACCTTGGTGACCTCCGTGTCCCAGCTGATATTGGAACCCTGGCTGTGTTGGGCCTTCCCCTAGCTCTCAGCTTTAGGGACCCAAGACTATTTAAGAACCAGAAAGGGCAGCAGTGTTTTCTCCCAAACCTGGCGATTCAGGAACCCCTAAATGTGCTTTCTTCAGCACCTCGGATAGCACTGGATTGGCTCCTAGGAAGGAAGATGTTCCATCACTCGGATTCCTGTGATAGCGCAGCTGACAGCCCCCACTCGCAGCCATCCTCACGTCCTTCCTACAAATAGTGTAATTTTTTTTGTTGTTAGTGACTCTGGTAGCTTTTCTTTGAATTTGTTTTCCCGAGCTCTCTTAACCTCAGGTTATGCCTTTACCCTCACCTGTGGATAGGAGAGGCAAAGGAGGGGAAGTCACATAACTGTCTCACAAACAAGTGACGCAGGGACTCAGCTGGTCTTGTTTTGACTGTGCTTTTGTAATATCGACTGTAGCTGTAAGAAAGGCACCGGAGAAGGGGCCAGTGCCAAAGTAGGGACAGCAGTGCAAAGATAAGACGCTTGGTTGTGTGTCTCGGGTGGGAGGTGGGGGCTGCAGCCTCATTCTAATCACGGTCCATGACTCTTGAATCACCTCGGGGGCTTTCTATGGAGACGGAATCTCCTACTTTGAAATTCAGGAAGTTTCCTTTTAACTAGCTCCGCTAACCATCTTTTTGCACTGCCTTTGAAATTCGTTGAAATTTTGCGATGACTTAAAAGGTTCAGTAGAGAGTAATCCAAGCTGATTTGGGCTCCATTTCAGCATTTGAAGAAATGGCATGTAATGTAGATGCTTGAAAGGGAGAGAAAATAAAGGAAAGGATTCCCAAAATCTGTGGTATAGCTGCCAGATTACATGTTTGCTTCATTTGAGTATTTGAGTTCCCCGATCTATTTCCTTTGATACATGCTAACTTGACCTTAAAAGAATCATAGTAGAATTATATATTTATGAGAAAAATGTTCCATCTCCTTCATCCATCTTTCCTCTCCCACAGTCATGAGCTTGTAACCCATGCCTAAAAAATGAGCGAGGGCTGCAAATATAAACACAGATCTTGGGGTTAAGAATTTTATTCATAGAGAGAGCAAAATCCAAAACATGACACACGCAAGACCCCAATTTCTGACCCATAATTCCCCCTGCCCCGTCACTCAGACTGAGGTCTTCCTGCTTGGTGTGTCCCCTGGCTTTCTCTGCCATCTATGTAAGTGATATGTGGATCCTGGTGGAATTGTTCACATCACACAGTCTGACCTCCGAGTCCTTTCATATTTTCCTAAATGGTGTTATTCAGTGAATTATTGTGACTGACATTCAACAGTGCCAACATGTTCAATTTCTTCCTTCATATTTAATTTGCCTACTTCACCACACTTCCAAATGATACTCTTCCCTTGGCACTGTTGAACTTGAGGTCACTGAGTGGCAGCCAGCCCTTCCCTGGGTGTCATTCAAAATCCTGACTTCCCTTTCTTTTACTGTCTTCTCATCATTTAAGAAGATTAGGGGGATAGGGGAGAGGAAAACTAACTACTTTTCCAGAATTTTCCTCAGTGATTTCTATGCTCTTGTTGTTATAGCCTTTAATTTTTTAACCCTCGTGATGGCATGGCACATGTAGTATTAGCAACTTGAAAAAAATTAAGCAACCATCAGTCAAAAATGTACTCTCATAGGAAGACATTTTGAGTAATAACTAACTGGTATGTTTTGTGTTGGGCTCATATTTTGGTATCTTATTTTGTCAGTGGCAAAGTTTAGTTAAAGACTGTGATGCTAGAATTACAACAATTCTGGAATTTTAGCTCAGATGGAACAGCCATATGAGAAATGAGGTTGCCTAGCCAAAACTATATAATAAAATCAATGTAACCAATATTTATTGTGCTTCTACCAACTAGGTGAGAGACAATTGTGCTTGGTACTGAGGTGGGTGCACAGAGAGCAGGTACACCACCGCTGATGTCCAAATAGCCCTTATCATCTACTAGGATCCTACCTGTAGCATACCGAGTGAGATAAATATTGCAAAAGATGTATACATGGCTACGGGAGCCATAAGATAACATCAATGCTTTAGTAGAGTGTGTTATTCTGATTATTTGTCACTACTGGGTTTTGAAGGAGTACCGTATTACATGCATATGAAAGTCTTTTGTTAATAGTGTATAAAGTATTTGAATATAATATAGGGTGGCCATAAAGTTGGTGCTATTTAAATTGCACAAACTACTTTAATTGCACATGAACTTTATGGCCATCCTGTATTAGAATGGATATATGATTGCCCCTTGAACATCTTAAGCTTTTAATGATATTTTGATTTCTTTATAAGATGCCAGAAATAGAATATAACCATTTTGATTGAATCATCTTTATCTTTTTACATAGCTACATATATAATTTACTTAGACACATGTTAAGATAATAATTAAGAGGCAGTTAAATATGTACCCTAAGGATTTTGTTTTGCTAGTAAAATTATTTCTTTCATTGTAAAAATAAATATGTGTATTTAACATCAATTAATATACCAGTATATTTTTAAACACCATGAAAGGGCTTAGATTTTCTGCCTAAATTAAAAGCCTATGAGCCTGGGTTCTATCACTAGATTTCAGAAAGCTACAAAAACCCCTGAAGTACTAAGAACTACCATCTTAATTTTGCAAATGTTCATGTAATATTGGTGCTCTTTTTATCATACCCAAGTGATCTATTAAATAGAAAAATATCTTAAGATTGTTAGAATATAAACTTACAATGATTTGGATTATTACATAATAAAAAGAAAGGAATCTTATGCTGACCATTCCTATTTTGTGACATAACATTTTTCCATTGAAAAACACTTTTTCTGTACACTAGTGACTAAATGTTTCAAAAATAAACATGAGTAATTTGTGCATTTGTATATGTATAATTTCGTATCTAATCTTATCATTACAGACATTTGGTTCAAGATTTTGATAAAATCTGTTTTAATCAACAAGGAAAACAGAAAAAACAAAATATTGATACTTTCAGCAAATCAATAGATCAGAATCCAAATAATCTGTAAAATTTAAATTGAGTTTTTCAACTTATCTTGAAATTTTCATTTGAAGATTGACTGTGTCTGTAGGAATTGGAGATACCACTTTAGGTAAAATGTCAACACAAGAAAGCAAAGAAATATTATGTTATTAATATTGATTTTATCTGTAAGACAAGAATATAAAAGGAATTTTGAGGTAAAGTCCCCTATTAGGTAAACAAACATTTCTTCCTTTTGGTTAGAAAAATTTCAAACAAAATGACATCAGCAGTGGAAAATTATCTGGGGGAGATCAGGTTGTGAAGGCAGATAATTTAAGTTAAAATAATGTGTAAAAATATTTTAAAATATTGAAATGGCATAGTATCTACAATGGATTTAAAATGGAAACACAGATTTCTAATTTGATTCAGTTAATTCCCCCTCCTTTTCCCTTCTCCAATTTTCCTTCGTTTCATTTTTCCTGTTTGGTGTGCTGAAAAGATGTTATATGTGGGGCCACAAAAGTTCATTTTCTCCATGAAGTCAGAGAATCATTACATTTATCATTACATCCAATTGTTTTCCCAGGCTTGTGTGATGGAGTGTGATGGGAAAACCTCTTCTTTCAAAATCTGGGAAACCTGCAAAGAGCTCCTGCAGCTGTCCAAATCTGAGTTCCACCAGGACAGCCCCAGCAGCCTCCGAGAAAGCAGCAAGCAGGAGGAGAGCCACTTGCTGGCCAAGAGGTATGGGGGCTTCATGAAAAGGTACGGTGGCTTCATGAAGAAAATGGATGAGCTGTATCCTGTGGAGCCAGAGGAAGAGGCCAACGGAGGCGAAATCCTGGCCAAGCGCTATGGGGGCTTCATGAAGAAGGATGCAGAGGAGGACGAACCCCTAGCCCATTCCTCAGACCTGCTGAAGGAGCTTCTGGAAACGGAGGAGACCCGGGAGCGCAGCCCCCACCAGGACGGCAATGAGGATGATGAAGAGGTGAGCAAGAGATACGGGGGCTTCATGAGAGGCTTAAAGAGGAGCCCCCAGCTGGAAGACGAAGCCAAAGAGCTGCAGAAGCGCTACGGGGGCTTCATGAGAAGGGTGGGTCGCCCTGAGTGGTGGATGGACTACCAGAAGAGGTACGGAGGCTTTCTGAAGCGTTTCGCTGAGTCGCTGCCCTCAGACGAAGAAGGTGAAAGTTACTCCAAAGAAGTTCCTGAAATGGAAAAAAGATATGGAGGATTTATGAGATTTTAATACCCTTGCCTGTCAGTGGCCCCGGGCCCAGCAAGCCTCCCGCTCCCTCCTCCCGTGCTGGTGTGTTGCCGCTTGTGTGGTCCAGCTGAGTCATTGTCTGGGTGACTGTCCAACCCGAACTGTTGTTTGAGGTTCTGTGTCTTCTGAGTCTGTGAGCTCAGTGTTGGTCTGCTGCAGCTCTCTTCCTGTCATGCTCAAGTAGCTTTTGTTATTTTGTCCCTTATTTTTGAAAAAGCATCAGTAAATGCTTACCTGTATATAGATATAATAAACCCATTTCCCCAACTGCATAATATCCTTGTCAATCTCTTTTTCTCCAAGACCCTCATTTGCCTTTATGCTTCTGTAGTAAATCCTGGATTTATCGTATGGTAGAACGATGTGAGTAAACACATTGGTATAAAAGTAAAAAGCATTTTTATTCCCATTTCTGGAAATCAGATACATGAGGAAAAATCAAAGCCTATGAAAGGAACTAGCTATTCCCTCACATAATAAAAAAAAAAAGAAGAAGAAGATGAAGAAAAAGAAAAGAAAACACCTGTGTTGACATCAGATGTCTATGTCTCTTTTCTTCAGTAAGGTATTTTAAAAGTTGAAAAGACATTAAAGATAATTTAGCCACATTGTACAAATGAAGAAAGTGAGGCCCAGAGAGAGGAAGTAGTTGACCCAAAGTTGCCCAGCAGTGGAAGGATAAAGATAGGATGAAAACTCCATAAAGATAGGAATGAGTTCTCATTCCTGACCAATATTCTTTCCACTGCAGTTTCATATGTCCTATCCAGGTCACTACAAAGAATTGGAACCACATTTTGTTCACCCTTGTACCTCCCTATACTATGACCATAGCAGATTGTCCAGTATCTAATGAATGAAGTTACAAATAAATGAATGAATTTGGTGACCAGATAACCAGGAAAGGGAAGTATTTTGCAAGGCAAATTCCCAAAGCATAAGGCACAACTACTTCATACTAATGGAAAATTCACATATAAGAAATGTCACTTTTTTTCATTTTTCTAATTGAAACTACATATAGCTCAAGCCCTATCCACTACATTATTTTTGCAGGACCACCCCACCAATCCTTTCTCCGTGTTCATCAAAGAAATTAGATTTTAGCAGATCAGGAAGGTGTGGTAAGTCTTTGTTCCACAGCCCATCACCATTGCGCACAAGATAGCTGTTGCCCATGGTTGTGTGCTCCACTCTGATGATACAGCTCCACTGTCTCCCACAATCTTCCCTCTACATCCAGCCCTGCCAGGGCTCCTGAGACATGTACGTGTCCATGTTCTGTTAGAAGACCTGTCCCCTCCTGATCAGCATGAAAGATCACAGGTCTCCACCCTTGCAGACCCCAATGACCATCTACCTTCCTAACCACTGGGTAAAGTAACTTTTGGCTCCAGGCAGAGCCCTGGGAGCCCCCCTCATCTTGAACTAGCGATGCAAATGTAGAAGTGAAGCAGATCAGAGAGAAGAAGAGGATAAGCAGAGCTGGCCTAAGAAATCCACGTCAGAAGTAAGGAGTGGTGTCGCTGGCGCACAAGGAGATAGTGGGTCTCCACTCAGCCTCTGCCAACTGTTTGCCTTGGACATGCCAGCCCAGTATTTTCAGGCTTTTCCAAAGAAATCAGAAACCTAAGTTGTAAGAAATTTTGGCAGTTGATTCCATATAGAACTCTGGGTCAAACAAAACACATTTTTAGATTAGATGTGACAGACCTAGAGGCTAGTCTTTTGAGAAGAAAAATCACTTAATTTTCTCCCTTGGGCCAAAGGGTTACCAAACCTTGGAAACAGAAGTTCAGCCTACACCTCTGAGACAGGTAAAGGGAAAATGACCTTGTTCTCATACAATGATAATACAATTATTATCTTACAATAATACGGTATGTATTCATACCTACCTCCTAACACTATCAGATGAATACATTCTTCAAAGCAAGCACAATTTTTTATCCAAGAGCTCTTTTCTATTTGCGGGTAGGTGTACCGAGTGGGCTAAAACAATCAGTGTGGAAGGTGGAGGCCTAACAGCCGCTTGCCTGCGGTCCCATTTTGCATCCCCACCCCCACCCCAGGAGAGGGAACATCCGCGAATAAGAAACTGGCAATCGCCACAGAGGAAATAAGGCAGCACCTGACCCCCACGTGACCCCCAACCCCAGATGGTCCATAACAGTGAATTTGGGGTTGTCCATAAAACATGGCTTGAGGCAGGTCCACCTCACTCCAAAAATCTCCACTATCTGGCCTTTGATCTAAAATTCCATCATTAGATTTTGCTTCTGTAACACTAAAAGGCTTTGTTGTTCCCTAGAGCATCCTATTTAAATTCTGAGAAGCATTTGCTTCAGGTCACCTGGGATGCTATTCTGAGCTCAGATAACCTAGCTCTGACCTTGGCCCTCTGTGTGTGCTCAATACAAAGGTTCTGAGTTCCCCAAACAGCAGGAGGACTGGGGTTGGGCTGGGCCTCTGCAGCCTGGAGAGCATCCCGGAGAAAACCGTGGACCGGGAAGAAGAGAGACGCAGACTACCTGCAGAGGGCGCTGCTGCTCCACGCGGTGCCCTCCCAGGGCTGAGCCCTGCCTCCTGGGCACCTGGGCCTCCCGCGTCCACCTCCAAGCCTGCACCCTGGCCTTGGTTCCCTCTGAGAGTCCAGCTCTGGGGCTAGGCTGTCTGACAGAAGATGCCAGCTGACTGAGTGACCTGAATTCTCCCTGCCTTGCTCTTCTCCAGTGTCTCCTTAGGCTGCTGCAGTGAGTGAACGTGTCCCGGTGCACAGTCCTCGATCCACAGCCGCCGCGCATGGCGCTTGTAGCAGGGTTAGCTGCCCAGTTCTGCCAGCAGGCTCCTGGGCTCTCCCCACAGGTCCTACTTCACTCTGGGTCTCTCAGGGATGAGATGCTGCCGTCAGCCTGAGTCCGGATCACCTGGTAGGGAGCCTGTTTCCTGACAGTTGTGCACAGAAAGGCAGAAACTACTGGAGCCCCTTGGTGCTCTCCCTTGCACTGGGTCAGATTTCCATTACAAACCGGGAAAGCCTGTGTGCTTAGAGAGTTATCCGCGTGCCATCACGTTTGCCCAAACCCATAGGAGGTACACGAAGATGCAGTGCCTAGAGTGACATCTCAGGTAAATGATGGACTCAGGGGAGTCCATCAGAACCACGCCCCTGCAGGTTCATCCGCTGTAGCAGACAGACAGCTGGAAATGGTGAGGTTATTGATCAGGAGGGAGGTTGTGTGGGTCTGAGCAAAGGGACTACAGGAAACCGAGCAATTTACTGTGAATCTAAAACTGCCGTACAAACTAAAGTGTTTTTTGTTTTGTTTTGTTTGAGACAGAGTCTCACTTTGTCACCCTCAGTAGAGTGCTATGGCGTCGCAGGTCACAGCAACCTCAAACTCTTGGGCTTAAGTGATCCTCTTGCCTCAGCCTCCGGAGTGGTTGACGCCCGCCACAACACCCGGCTATTTTTAGAAACAAGGTCTTGCTCTTGCCCAGGCTAGTCTGGAACCTCTGGCCTCTGGTCTCCCAGAGTTGCGGGGATTACAGACGTGAGCCACCATTCATGGCTCTAAAGTGTTTTTTTTTTTTTTAAAGGAAGTTATGTACAGGGGCACGCCTGTGGCTCAAAGGGGTAGGGCACCGGCCTCATATACCCGAGGTGGCGGGTTAAAACCCAGCCCTGGCCCAAAACTGCAAAAAAAAAAAAAAAAAGAAGTTATGGGAAACTAAAACGCACAAAGAATCTGAGCCTGGAGCTACAAAGATTTCTCAGGGGAAGGGTGTAAAGTTTTGAATACTTGTATATATGTGTTGGTTTTTTCTTCTTTTCCTGAACCTACAAAAGTAGCTGCACATGCATCAGTTTACTCATTGGGTAAGTGAATGAAGCAGCGTGGGGCCTCCCAGAGCCTAGGAAGGGGCTTCGGGGTTTTCTTCTCAAGGTGACACAGGTTTCCGCCTACGTTGTGGTCCTGAGGGAAAAACGTGGTGTATCTGTCCTCATTTCACATCCGACAGAAACATCTGGGTTTACCTTAAAGTTATATAAAACTCTCAGTTTTTGTAATATAAATGTAATGAATATGTTTTCTCTACCAATTCCTCCACCAAAGATCTGAACTTAGAACGTTCACCATTGCCTTGAGAATGAAAAACACAAACGAAACAAAATACGCATCAGCGTGTCCTCACAGGGAAGCAGGGAGAAGACCCCTTCTGCAGAGGGAGCCTGGCCGGAGCTGAAACACGCCGCCCTACCTGGTGCTTACCCTTCCTCCTAACTAGTTTATCAAGAGTAACACACAGAGGATTTCACACACCCCAAGTGCACTCACTGGGTTGCTGTGATGCCAGGATGGCCATTGTCCAGTCAAAAGATGGAGTTTCTGCAGCACCTCGAAACCCAGACCTGATTACTCCAGATACCCAGTCTTCCTCCTCCCTCCCTCTCTCTCTTCTGACTTCAAAAAATCAGATTAGTCTGCCTATTTTTTAATTTCATACAAATGAAAACAACCTTGTTTTTATCCATTTGGCTCAATGTTTTATTTGCGAGATTCGCCCACGTTGTGGCACTCAGCTGTGGTTTAGTATTCTTGTGTGCAGATCCTGCAGTTCCAGTTCATCGTTGGCAGGTGCTGAGATTGCAACATTTAAGCTGTTGCAAATAATGCTGCGATAAACATCCTTGACTGGTCTCTTAACACACAGGACACGTTTCCCCAGGTATATGTCTAGGAGTATATCGGGCAGATCATGTGGTGTGTGTATACTCGTCTGTAGTTGTAGTGTCAAGCAGCTTGTGGAGACTTTGCCCCAATTTGGACTGCTGCCTGCAGGGTGTGCCCTACCAATACTTCATGTGGGTCTGCTAAACAGTCCTTTCATTTTAATTTACATTTCCCTAAGGAGATAAAGCATCATTTGATATGTTTATTAATCATCCAGAGATCCTTAGTTATTCTTTTGCTTTTCAAAAGAATAGGGGCATCCAAGAAACAAAATACATACATTGTATAATATGTGGGGTTTGTATTTTTCTGGGAACACCTCTGAGCTATTTTCTGCTCTACACTGAATTGCTTTATATGCATGAAATACATGAATTTTTTTAAACTAAAATACCTTCCAGAGTCACTTTGTGTCTCTTCAATAGACTCTACACAATTAACTGGGTAGGTCTCCCCCTTGACCTTCCTCAACCAGATGAGGGGGACAGACTATTTCTGTGAGGATTTATAGTTTTGATGACTGAGTCATTTCAAAGTGTGACTTTGTCCTGGGCCTGCTTAGAAGCACCATCTTCCCTCAGCTACTAGGTTGGAGACTGGAAGGACTTGAGGACCCCAACAGATTCTCCACCTGCAGTTACTTTCGTTGAATTGGAGACATGAATGGAAAAAGCCAGCCTTCCAGAGTTCCCCCTTCAATGTACCAGCCAAGTCGGAGGCTCATGTGTCGTGTATCCCAGCAGGGCTAAGGGGACGGGCACCTCAGCATTGAGGTGATAAGGAATGACACCCTTGTTAAAGAATTGTCTGGTAAGGTAGCAGCTTAGCTGAATTTGAAGTTAGTAATAGAGAATTTGCCCAGAAAATCATCTTTTTCTTTTCATTACTTAAATTATTTATTGAATAAATATTTATGAGTAGATGCTATAGGCCATGCACAATCCCCACTTGAGGAGCTACAGAAAATGAAATGCCTCCCAATTCTCAAAACGTACATACTACGTACAGAGATAACAAACAGCAAACAATCAAGGTGTCTTCTGTGGCTCTAAGTACCAATGACCATGTAATTGTATACAGTGTTAAAAGTACAACTCCTCTTTCACCTTGTCCACTTCTCACAATTTGGTGTTTACGTATTTTTTTCATTAATGAATACACACACATGCATGCATGGACACACAGACAGTCTCCGTTAACATGAATGAAATAATTCTGCCCTTATTCTTCTGCCACTTTAATTTTTACTTGATATATCTTGGCAATATTTCTATATCAACATGTAAATCTACCCAATGCTCTTTAACTACTGCATATCATTGTATAATATGTATAGTTTGTGGTTTTTAGCAACTCCACTCGTAAATTTTCCACAAACAATTACAAACACAATTCTGCACAATTCAAAACACAATTCAAATTACAATTACAAACAATTCTGCAGTAAACATTATTATGTTTAAATGCACCACATAGTCTCTAGTGTAGAACAGGGCTGTGTATGTATGTGGATGGTAGCAGTAGTGCATACTGCCAGGATTTTATAGTGTTAACTCCTAAAAGTAAAATTGCTGGGTCAGAGGATATACATATTTAATATTTTATAGTTTTTGCCACATAGCTTCTAAAGTTTTTCTACCAATTTATATTCTCAGCTACAGTATATATATGTGTGTGTGTGTCCTTTTCCCACACTTCTGTTAGTGTTAAATAATTTTTATTTATTTATTTTTTTTTGTGACAAGAGTCTTACTCTATTGCCCAGGCTAGAGTGCTGTAGCATCAGCCCAGCTCATAGCAACCTCAAACTCCTGGATGCAAGGGATCCCTCTGCTTCAGCCTCCCAAGAAGCTAGAACTACACTCACCTGCCACAATGCCCGGCTAATTTTTCTAAGTAGAGACAGGCTCCTGCTCTTGCTCAAGCTACCCTTGAACTCCTGAGCTCAACGAATCCTCCCACTTCAGTCTCCTAGAGTGCTAGGATTACAGACATGAGCCCTTGTGCCCAGCTAATAATTTCAATCACTTAATCTTGTCATCATGGTGCATAAAATAGTATCTATATTAATTTATGTTAAGTCTCTGTATACTAACTAGTCTGAACTTTCTTTTATGTTTGCTGAACATTCTATGAATTTCTTATTTATTTCTTCACCTATTTGTTTGTCTTTTTCTTACCGACGTATAGGTAACTTTTAACGTAATATATCAAATAAGTCTTTTCTCTATATCTATTAGATTACGTAATTAAGAAGTTGAAACTTGGGGGGGCGGAGCCAAGATGGCGGACTGCAGCCAGCTTTTTACAGAAGCTCCCGTCCAAAAGGAGGCTGAAAGGACAGAAGTTTAGCTACTTAGCTGATGGTTTGGAGCAGAGCCAAGAGAGAAGATTGAGGAGCACACTTCAACCTTCCTGAGGTGAGCTGCTACCCCAAAAAGACAACCAAAAGGTACAGAAACCACCACCAAGCGGACGGGAGTACCTTGCGCTACCGCTGCCATTCCCCTACCCCCTGGCTGCTCCAGGGTGCTGAACTAGGACTGATCTAGCTACTACAGTTCTCCTGTTCCACCAGTTGTCCCAGAGGGGCTGAATTAGGACTGATCTGGCTGCTGCCAGTTTCCTGCCCCCCAGTCTCCTGGCAGGCTGAACAAGGTCTAATCCAGCCACGCACACTCCCGTGCAGCTGTTGCTGTTCCACTGCACCCCGGATGCCCCAGCACCCGAGAACTGGGAGAAGACAACAGACACGCTCGGCCTGTCTCTATGGGCAACCAGAAGAAGCCACCAACTGAACGGTTCTGATAAGGCCTCCAAACAAGGTAAACTCAGCATGGGGCGGAACCAGCAGAAAAACTCTGGCAACTCAAATAGCCAGAATAGATCAACTCCTCCAAGGGAAAAGGGGGAAGA
>CAUYQV010048055.1:0-12014 GCA_963574575.1 Galagoides demidoff
GAGGCAGGAGACTCGCTTGAGCCCAGGAGTTGGAGGTTGCTATGAGCTGTGATGCCATGGCACTCTACCCAGGGGGATAGCTTGAGGCTCCATCTCAAAAGAAAAAAAAAGAAAAAATGCTCATCATCTTCAATCATCAGAGAAATGCAAATCAAAGCCACTTTGAGATATCATCTAACTCCAGTAAGAGTGGCTCACCTAACAAAATCCCAAAACTACAGATGTTGGCATGAATGTGGAGAAAAGGGAACAATTCTGAATTGCTGGTGGGAGTGCAAGCTAATACGTCCCTTTTGGGAAGAAGTATGGAGAATACTCAGGGATCTAAAAGTAGACCTGCCATTTGATCCTGCAATTCCTCTACTAGGTGTATATACAAAAGACCAAAAATCACTTTATAACAAAGATATTTGTACCAGATTATTCATTGAAGCTCAATTCATAATAGCCAAGTCATGGAAGAAGTCCAAATGCCCATCAACCCATGAATGGATTAATAAATTGTTGTATATGTATACCATGGAATATTATGCAGCCTTAAAAAAGATGGAGACTTTTCCTCTTTTATGTTTCCATGGATGGAGCTGGAATGTATCGTACTTAGTAAAGATCTCAAGAATGGAAGAAAAAATATCCAATGTACTCAGTACTGTTATGAAACCAATTTATAATCACTCACACTTTCATATGAAGAATAGATTACAACTATGGCCCAGGATGAAGGAGGGAGGAGGGGGGTTAGGAAGGGAGGAGGGAAGTCAGATGGAGGGAGGGTAAATGGTGGGATCACACCTATGGTGCATAATGCAAGGGTATGTGTCAGATCTATTAGTATAGAGTATAAATGTCTTAACACAATAACTAAGTAAATGAGATGAGGTATATATTAACCAGTGTGATGAAAGCATTCCTAATTCTGTATGAAATCAGCACCTTGTACCTCATAAATGCATTAATGTATGTGTTTCATAATGATGTGTATCATTTATGTGTTTATGATTTAAAAAGAAAAGAATACTGCTCTCAACTAAATAAAATTTATAATAACTCATAATATCCAATAAAACGTCACGAGGCATATAAAGAAGCAGGAAATTTCATTGTGGTTTTAATTTGCATTTCCCTGATGATTAGTGATGTTGAACATTTTTTTCATGTTTATTGGCCATTTGTCCATCTTCTTTTAAAAAGCTTTTGTTCAAGTCTTTTGCCCATTTTTAAATGGGTTATCTTTTTGTTGCTGATTTCCATAAGTCCTTTGTAGATTGTGGTTATTAGACATTTAACATAAACATAGTTTGTGAATATTTTCTCCCATTCTGTAGTTGTCTGTTTGCTCTATTGATTTTCTTGACTCCAAAGATTTTTAATTTAATCAAGTTCCATTTATTTATTTTTTTGTTGCTGTGATTGCTATTGGGTCTTCTTCATAAATTCCTTGTCTGGACTGATAACTGGAAGAGTTTTTCCAACATATACTTCTAGAAGTACCATAGTTTCATGTCTTACATTTAATTCCTTTATCCATGTTGAATTAATTTTTGTCAGTGCTGAAAGATATTGATTCTGCTTCATTCTTCTGCATGTGGCTATCCAATTTTCCCATCACCGTTTATTTAATAGGGATTCTTTTTGTCAGTGTATATTGTCTGTTTTGCCAAAGATCAGTTGGTTGTATGTGGATGGTTTTATATTTGGTTTTCTGTTCTGTTACACTGGTCTGTGTGTCTCTATTTTTGTGCTAATACCATGTATTTTTGTTTATTATAGCCTTTTAGTATAGTTTGAAGCCTGGTAATGTGATACATCCAAATTCATTCCTTTTAAGATTCCTTTGGCTATTTGGGCTCTTTTCTGAAGTGTAGAATTATTTTTTCTAGATCTGTGAAATATGACATTGGTACTTAGGGAGGATTTCATGAATCCATAAATCACTTTGAGTCGTATGGACATTTTTAACAATGTTGACTCTACCGATCCATGAGCACAATAAGTTTTCTATTTGTTTGTGTCATCTCCAATTTTTTTCCTCAGTGTTTTTAATTTTTTTTGTAAAGCATTTGCACCTCCTTGGTTAAGTATATTTCTAGGTATTTTATTTTCTTTGTAACTATTGTAGATAATGTTGAGTCTTTGATTTCACCTCAGCTTGACTGTTATTGGTATATAGGAATGCTACTGATTTGTGTACACTGATTTTGTAACCAGGGACTTCACTGAATTTATTTGTTAATTCCAGAAGTCTCTTGGTGGAATCTTTGGGGCTTTTCCAATACAAAACCATGTCATTAGCAAGAAATGACAGACCTTCTCTTTCCTGATTTGGATACCCTTGATTTCGTCTTATAGCCTGATTGCTCTGGCTAGGGCTTACAGCACTATGCTAAATAGAAGTGGTGACAATGGGCGTCCTTATCTTTCTAGTTCACAGTGGAAATGCTTTCAACTTTTTCCCACTTAGTATGATGTTGGCTGTGGGTTTGATATATATGGCAGCTATAATTTTGAGATTTGTTTGTTGTATGCCTAGTTTGTTGAGAGCTTTTATCATGAAAGGGTGCTGCATTTTGTTAAATGCTTTTTCCACATCTATTGAGATGATCATATGATCTTTTTTTTTCCTGTTTATGTGTTGAATGATGTTTATTTATTTAGGTATGTACTTTGGACTATTCTTGCACCCTGGTTGAAGCCCATTTGGTAGTGGTGCATTAGTTTTTAGGTGCGGGCAAATTTAGTCTGATAGTATCTTATTGAAGATTTTTGCATTTATATTCATAAGGGATCTTGAACTGTAGTTTTATTTTTTTGATGTGTTGTTTCCTAGCTTTGGTATCAAAATGATACTGGCTTCATAGAATAAATTCAGTAGGATTCCCTCTTTCTCAATGTTATAAAATAGTTTCTGCAGTATAAATATCAACTCTTCTTTGTAGCTCTGATTAAATTTGGCTGTGAGTCCATCTGGCCCTGGGCTTCTTTTGTTGAAAGATTTTTTTTTATTGCTGCTTCAATCTCCTTAGCCCTGTTAAAATGGCTTTTATTAAAAAGTCCAAAAATAAAATAGATGCTGGCATGAATACAGAAAGGAAGTAATGCTTATGCACTGTGGGTGAGGCTGAAAATTAGTACAATCTCTGTAGAAACAGCATGCAGATACCTCAAAGAACTAAAAAAAGACCCATCATTTGATCTAGCAGTCCTACTACTGGGTATCTATCTGAAAGAAAGGAAGTCATTTTATCAAAAGAACATCTGCACTCTGCACTTGTAGTACAATTCACTATTGCAAAGATGTGGAATCAACTCAAATGTCCGTGAAATGCTACTCAGCCATGAAAAAGGTTGATGTAATGCCTTTGGCAACAATTTGGATGGAATTGGAGACCATCGTTCTAAGTGAATTATCTAAATAGTGGAAAAATGCCACATGTATTCACTATTAAATCAGAATTGACAAATAAGCACAAATGTGCATAGAGGGAAGTAAAACTCAGTGGAAGTCAAGGGGGGAGGATGGTGAAAATCTACCTAACAGGTACAATGCACACTATCTTGGTGATAGGAATGCTTATAACCATGACTCAACACTATAAAAGCAATTCATGTATCCAAAAATATTTGTACCCCATAATATTTAGAAATTAAAAACATATTTGAATGCTATCAATCATATCCTACTCTTTGATATTTATAAAACTATTTGAGATTTAGTACTATAAAGTATACACAATATCTTCAGAATATACATTCTTGTTAAATGCATATGGTTCTAGTACAGACTATAGGCAGTTTCCAAGTTACAACCATCTGGCTTATGTACAACTTTCATTTATGAATGGAGGCTAATACAGAATGTTCCCATGTTACAAACATTGGACTGATGTACAACTCACATTTACAAATGATGGCCATTACAGGTAAATATTCCTGTTCCAACTTACATACAAACTCAACTTAAGAACAAGCCTACAAAAAACCTATGTCATTTATAACCCTCTATGTATTCACTCAGAAAACAAAGAGAAATAAATTAAAAATAACAAAAATCACATAGAGTATGTTTTCTGAAGATAATAACATTAAATTAAAAAGTTAACAAAGGAAGCAGGAAGATAGGACTGATAATGAGAGAAAAATTAATAATTTTTTTTTTTTTGAGATGAGTGTTACTCTGTTGTCCAGTCTAGAGTTCCATGGCAACAGCCTAGTCCATAGCAACTTCAAACTCTTGGGTTTATGCAATTGTCCTGCCTTAGTGTCCTGAGTAGCTGAGACTGTAGGCACTTGTCATGACATTCCACTAATTTTTCTCTTTCTTTTTATAGGAATGGGGCCTTGTTCTTACTCAGGCTTATCTTGAACTCCTGAGCTCAAGGAATCCTCTTGTCTTAGCCTCCCAAAGTGCTAGCATTATAGGTATGAGCCATTGTGATAGCCTACAATGAATAAATTGAAACTGACTAAGAAATAACACCCAAGATAGGATTAGTAGACAGAGCAGTAATAGCCGTTATTGGGCTTATGTTCTATAAATTGAAGAAGGGAGAAATCAGCAGGAGAATGTTAAGGCAAGATTGAAGATACAAAAAAACTCAAATCAAACTTTGAGGTGAATGAAACAATATCGCATACATATTTATACTGGATGGAAATAATAGATAAATAGGCAGTACTGGAAAAAAAAGTTAGCAGACTTGAAACAGAGAAAGAAAAACTGAAAACTACATGAACAGAACATCAGAGAACTGTGGAACAATTTTGAGTGGATCAATGTATGTATAACTGGAGTCCTTGAAAGGGAGCTGGGCAGAAAAAGTATGCAAGGAAGTCACAACCGCATTTCCCCTCAAATTTTATGAAACCTATAGCATGTAGACAGAAGAAGCTCAATAACCCATAAGTCAGTTAACTTAAAGAAAGCTATACTAGACATATCATAACCAATTTGGTGTAAACCAAAGATAAAGAGATCTTCTTAAAAGAAGTGGGGGAACATTACATACAGATGAACACAGCCATGAATGATCTCAGATGGGAGTAGAACATCTTTATAGTACTGAATGAGGAAAAACTTATCAATCTGGAATTCTGCATCAAATAAGAATCTTGTCAAAATTAAATCAAAATAAATATTAATTTTCAAGATAAAAAAGGTGAAAAAATTCTTACCAATAGACCTGCATTGCAAAAAATGTTAAACAAGTGTTACAGACAAAAGGAGAACTATACCAGAAGGAAATGTGTATCCTTGCACAGCAATGAGGAGAGCTGGAAAAGGGGCTCTCCTCTTAAACTTAGAATCCTTTAAATAATAACTAAAAATATAAAATAAATAAAAATTAATAAAGAAAAATATGTTATGAGGTAAAATAGTATGCCACTTGAAGAAAGATTATGATGACTTAAAGATGTATACTATTATATAAATTTCAATGCAATCACCAAAATAAAAAAAAATTATAGCCATCAATAAAAGACATAAAATGGGATCATAAAGCATTCAATTAATCTAACAGAAGGTAGAGACAGAATAAAAAGGATTAAGAACATATTAGACAGAAACAAATAACAAGTTAGTAGATTTAAACCTAAATATATCAATAATCACCTTAAATGCCAATTAACTGGCAGATATCATCAAATGTGAAAAGAAAGGGAGATCCATGCCAGTGGCAGTGACTCACACCTGTAGTCCTAGCACTCTTGGGGGCCAAGACAGTCCTTGGAGGAGAATTGCTTAAGTTCCCACCGTGGGGCATGGGGGAAGGGGAGAGCAGACAGAGAGAGAAGGAGGGATGGGGTGAGGGAAAGGAAAAGAAAAAAAAAAGAAAAGGAAATAGTGACTAATTCTCATATAAATTGGATTTAATTTTGACCAAAATACATTACTTGAACATTAATTTTTAATTCAACTTGTTAATATGTTGTTTAGGATATTGCATCCTCTTTTATAAGTGAAATAAGTTTGTAATTTCTCTTTATAATAACAATATATTTTTCAATTTTAATATCAGGTGTATCCAGATGAAGTAGAATGATTTTAAAGTATTTCTTCTTTTTCTATTGTGTGTAAGATTTTACATGATCTGTTTTTTGAAATTATCTTTTATTTTTATTTATAAATATTAATTGTCTATTTTTTGAGACTTTGGGGAAAAAAAAAAAACAAGAAGAAGAAGTTAATTGATGACTCCATACTGAACTTCAGAGTCAAAGCATTCCATGATAGACATACTTTTATCTGACAATGTGAATGCTACCTTTTTTGCATTATTTTTATTATTATTGCTCTATTAAAAAAAAGTGATTTCAGTATTTCTAGATATCATAGTGAAATTTCTTAAAATCATGATAGAAACATAGGGTCTTAAAGATCAGGGGTCATTCAGTTGAGCTTCAGTTTAAAATACAGCTATGCATCTTTCTTTTTGCTTGACAAAAGGTGTCTTTCTTGGATTTCTTGATTTTTTTTTTTTTATTCTAAAAGAGGCAGTAGTGTTTCTAAGAACGTAAGTATCATTTTTATTTGACTAAGATGATGTTTATAATGAAGTAAAAATCTGGATATCTTCAGAAGTGTTGAGAATCTGGCTGTCTCTTTCTTCACTATGTTTGAGACTGGTCTTCTATGCTCTGTGTCAGCCATAATCCATTAGAGAGAAAATCATCTCCTTCTAAGGTCCTGTGTTACCTTTTTAGGCAGGCTTTAGTTCCTCTGTTTCTGAGAATTATTTAAATATGCCAGTTATAAAATTCTTTACCTTCAGTTTTATCTAACCTTCAGTTCTATTTTCAATTATAAATTGCCATTCTTCATCTCACACTTGGGATTTTGCATTCAAATCAGAATCCTTGTGTATTATTTTCTATTTTGTGTAACTCCTTATTATGGAAGATCTATAGTGTAGCTGTCACCTTTCTTATGACCTCAGTTATTCTCTAGAGCATATTTAAGTACAAATAGTAGCAGGCTAATGCTCTGTATATAATGCTACACTAGGCGGAATATGTAAGGGGGCTTGCACATTGCATGGTGGGAAGATCAGAATCGATACACCAAGTTCCATAATGTCATATCCTTGTAAAATGAAGGCAGACATTCATTTGAAGAAATCATTTGTGTTTTTTTTTATTTTTATGAATATTTGGATACTATTAGATGCAACTGAATGCTCTCTGAAATTGTTGTGAGAAATCAGAATCGGACAGAAAGACGTTCACACACACACTTAATTTCGTTTTCTATGTCATTATGTATTCAAGATCCTAAATGGGAATAGTAGAAACCAGAATTGAAAATAATTTTTTTCAAAGTATATTTTTTATCACCAAATGTTATTTATTTATGTATACTATAAGGACAAAGCAGACAGAAGGATTGTTAAAGTTTTTCTTTCCTTTTATAACTTGCTGATTTACAGTGATTATGATGGGGCTCATTGCTTGTGCCCTTGTGGCAGGATTGTGACAAAGAATAGGATAGATTACAGATTTGAGATTTGGTGTTCTGGAAGTCATGAAGCAGCAAGAGCGGGCAGGACACTCTGGGGACTGGTAATGAGAACTAAAGCCTTTCACCCCAGGGTCAATGGTTGAGCGAGGGCAAGTTATAAGTGACATAAACCATTCATCTACAGAACAGTCATTATCATGACAGAAAATTGCCATTCGTCTCATGTTCCTCACTGGTACTTTCAAAGTGCGGAGTACTTTTCTACTTCAGCAAAAAGTGACAGACATTTGAGAACCCCCTCAGGCTTAGCGCTACTTTGAGACTCTCTGAGTGCTTGGCCACCCAGCCATACAGCCTGTGGCACTGGACTTGACCCAGGTCTCAAACATCCTGGAGTGTTCGTGCCAGATGCAGACTGGATCCCAGTCCAAAAATTCCACACAGCAGTGAGAGCAATTCTAGAGGCCTTCCCGGGACTGGTGTCAATATGCGTTACACTGAATTCCTTTTAAGTCAGATCTTTGTGATTATCTTATACATCCTGCTTACATGGATACATGTTGTACACGCACGTGTGTGCATATGCCTTTCTTGGGTGCTGCTGTAGGGTGCTCTGTCAGCCACTTTTCCTCTCCAACGGCCGAATACGTATGGCTCACTGTGCCAGTGTAAGTTAAGTTAACATATTGCTAGAATGTGATGCGTCTGGCTGCTTTGGCTCCATTATGCATGTTTGGCTTTGTAGAGGCAACAAAGTGAAGGAACTGAAATTAACATGTGTTTTTAGATATACAAACAGTATATCATGTCATTGCCAAAAAATGGCATTCCACCTAGAATACAGTCTTTAACATGCGGGACAGTTTATCACCAAGTAATATATGACTCAATGACTAAATTGTGAATTTTTTAAATAGTAAATTCTGTTTCTATTTCCCCATTGGCAGGACATGAGTGAATTTTCCCCATCTGTCCCGTTTAGAGCCTTTGCCAGTGCTGTGGCTGCTGCATGCTAACTGTCTGTTCCTTTTCATGCAATTCTGGGCTTAAGAGCCCCAGAGGTCCGCTATATTCCTATCCCACCCCTTCTCGTGTCTCAAGATGGTCAGTGTGTGTTCTCTCTTCCTTGTCTGGAGAGAGGCCCTTGGGAGGTTGGTTGTGTACTTTGGGAGGAAAGAAATACATAGTCACTGAACTGTCTCTGAGCATTTGGACCTCACTGTGTCTTGTACATACAAACTAAGAATTATATTAGCTGAACCTTCTCCCAAGTGTACTGTTTATGTTGACTTAACATAGGGGATACCTGGCTACTGGTAGGAAAACAATTACCACTGCAATTGTAAACGAAAAGAGAACAAATCACAAGAAGATAGTGCTGCCAGTTCTTTTTTTACATGTTAGCAAACTCTGTGAAGTAACCAGTATATTGAAACCAAAAAACAAACGTAAAGAATTAAAACAAAACTATATCATCTCAGTGTGCGGAGGAATCACTCAAAACTGAGATTTGTGATCCCACGAGGTTCTCTTGTCTTCGAAAGTGCCTTAATTCAGTCTCTTCCTTTACCTAATATATTCTGAGAGAAGGAATTAGACAATTTTTGAGCAACCTAGACAATTCTTAAGTATCTCTAGCTCTGTCAAAATGTTTTTTCTTAATATAAAACAAAAGAAATACCTTCTTGAGGGGGGAAAAAACCATTTTGTTTGGCCCAAGCCAAAACTTACCATTTCATTCAGAAGCGCCGCCTTCCCCTCCCTACCCACTCTTCATCCCCGTCATGCAGCACCTTACCTGGTACCAGCTGGGACTGGCAGCCACTTGTCACTGTGTGGTAGCCTTGGAAAAAGGCCAACTAGAAACCTTGTCAGTGATTTTCCTACGTAACTGAGCTCATTCTGCCAGCGGGATTATAGACTGCCTGTTCATACATGGGATGAGAGATTAGGGCATAGGAAGAGGGGGAGATAGTGTTAGCAGAATCATTCTTGTTAGCGCATTTCCCTATCAAGTGACAGCTGAGTGAGTTACCAAGGGCAATGCGTATAGTCCTTTCCCCAGATGGTATGTAAATGGGCCATTAGAAGGTGTCCTGTCTGAGTTCAGGTGATGCTGTTTAATACAGAGACTGACATGGCATTATCTTGCTGTAAACATGGCTTTTCTGTTTTTCCCTGAATCCAGAGGTTTCCCAGAATATAGGATTTTCAGAGCTAAGACCAAATTAGTTCTGTATAAAAGAAAATGGTTGGTCACACTTGCTGCACTTTTTGAAATAAATTAATCAGAGTTTCATTTTCAAGAATCTCTCTGAACCCATAAACAACCAAAAGCTTGTAGGTCAAAGTAACCACTATTTAAAAAATTGAAACTTGTTTTGTTATTGGTTACTACTGTTGATTAGTAGACCATTTTATTTTGTAGACTTTTCATTCATTTCTTCCCTCTGTATTTTCGATCATCAGTGTTTTGTAGTTCTCCTTGTAGAGATCTTACATTTCCTTGTTTAAGTATATTCCTAAATATTTTACTTCCTTCTCAGGTATTGTAAAATAGTATTGCATTTTTTATTTGACTCTCAGATTCACTGTTAATACTATAAAGATATAATGATGATTTATGTACACTGATTTATGTTTCACGGTAATGTGAAACTGGACTGAATTCAATTATTTATTCTAGGAATCTTTTAGTGGGTTCTTTAGGGTTTTCTAGGTACAAGATCTTAGCATCAACCAAAAGAGATAATTTGACTTCTTCTCCTGATCATACATCCTTTATTTCTTCCTATTGCCTGATTGCTCAGGCTAAGACATCCAGTATTACGTTGAATAGAAATGATGAGACCAGGCACCTTTGACTTGTTGCAGTTCTTAACTTTTCCACATTCAGTATGATGTTGGCTGTGGGTTTTTCATACATAACTTTTATTTTGAGGTATGTTCTTCGCATGCCTAGTTTGCTGAGGGTTTTTATCATGAAGGGATACGGGGCTTTATCAAATGCTTTTTTCTGCATATATTGAGATGGTCAGATAGTCTTTGGTCTTTGTTTTTACTTCTGTTTATGTGGTGAGTCACATTTATTGATTTGTGTGTGTTGAACTATTCTTTTATCTCTGAGATAAAACCCACACCTACTTGATCATGGTGGTTCACCTTTTTGATGTGCTGTTGAATTGCACTTGCTAGAATTTTTTGAGGATTTTTGCATCTGTGTTCCTGAGAGATCTTGTTCTGTAGTGTTCATTTTTTTGTTGCATCCTTTCCTGACTTTGTCATTAAGGTGATGCTGGCTTTATAGAATGAGTTAGGGAGGATTTCCTTTTTCTTGATGCTATGGACTAATTTCTGTAAGATATGTACCAGTTCTTTGTAGATTTTGTAGAATTCAGCTGTGATTCTATCTGGACAAGGGCTTTTTTGTTGTTGGAAGGATCTTTTTTTTATTACTGATACAGTCTCACTACTCCTTATTGGTCTGTTCAGGATTTCTAGTTCTTCCTGAAGAAATAGAAAATACATTTCCATAGAAATATGGAATATAGAAATAGCCTTGGGGGGTGGGGCATGTCTAGGAATTTACTTATTTCCCCTAGGTTTTCTAGTTGCTTTTGTGAAGGGTTTCAGCATATTTACTGATGGCATTTTTTATTTCTGTAGTATCTGTTGTAGTGTTTCCTTCTTCAATTCTGATTGAACTTTGCTTTTTCTTCTGTATCTGGTTCATCTGACTCATGTTCTATTGATTTTCTTTTTAATCTTTTCAGAGAACTAATCTTTTGTTACATTGGTCCTTTGTATTTTTTTTTTCCATTCAGTTTAGTTCCTCTCTGAACTTGTTTTCTTCTTCTGATGGCTTTGGGTTCAGTTTATTTTTTTTCTGGTTTCTTGAGATGTGAAATTATATAGTTAATTTGTGATATTTCTGTCTTTTTGACATAGGCATTTAACTTTCCCCTTAGGGCTGCTTTTTCTGTATCTGATAGATTTTTGAAACCTGTGTCCCCTTTGCTATTGACTCAAGGATTGTTTAGCAGTAGGTTGTTTAACTGTCATGACTTGGTGTGAATTCAAACATTTTTCTTGGAATTTATTTTTAGCTTTAGCTCGCTGAGAAGATACATGGTATGATTTTGATATTTGTATATTTGTTGTGAGATGTTTTATGGGCTAAGATATGATCAGTCTAGGAGAATGTTTTGTAGGCTGATGGGAAGAATGTATATTCAGTAGTTTTGTTCATTTTTGTTGCATTCTTTCCTGACTTTGGCATTCAGGTGATGCTGGCTTTATAGAATGGGGTAGAATATTTTGTAGATGTCTGTTAAGTCTCTTTTTTCTATAATCCTGTTGAAGTCCAGTGTTTTTTATTCATTTGCTGCTGTGATGATCTGTCCAGTTTTGTGAGTATGTGTGTGTGCGGGGGGGGGGGGGGGTGTTTTACCTGGCATTTAAGATGCAACTGTTAATTAATTTTTTTAATTTAAAAAATTTTCTTTTTGAACCGGGGAGTCCGGTTTGTGTTGCAAAAAAATTTAATTTAGGATATTTA
>CAUYQV010048058.1:0-10524 GCA_963574575.1 Galagoides demidoff
AACTCCTGGGCTCAAGCGAGTCTCCTGCCTCAGCCTCCCAAGTAGCTGGGACCACAGGCGCCCGCCACAACGCCCGGCCATTTTTTGGTTGCAGCCATCATTGTTGTTTGGCGGGCCTGGGCTGGGGATTCGAACCCACCACCTTAGGTGTATGTGGCTGGCGCCCCAGCCACCCAAGCCACAGGCGCCGAGCCTATTAAATTTGTTTTTAAGAAGCAAAAAACTAGTCTATTTTATTTGGTCAGCTATTTGATTTTTTTCTTCCTTTATTGTCCAGGTTTCCTTCTGTTACTGTTTCATCTGACAATAGCTTTATTTTTATCTTCATTCCTAAAAGATATTTTTGCTAAGATGTAAGATTGAGATAACAGTTCTTTTTTATCAGAGTTTTAAATACAGTATATTGTTCAACTGCCTTCAGTCTTGCGTGGTTTCTGGTGAAAAATCTGAAGTAACTTGAGTTTTTGTTTCCTTATATGATGTTTGCTGTGTTTATCCTGGATGCTTTCTATCCAGACACTTTTCAACTCTGGTTTCCAGCTATGTGATTTCTGTGTGACTGAATATAAAATTTTTTTGAATCCACAAAAAAATATTTTTTTTGGTTCACTAAGTTTGTTGTATTTTATAACTTATGTTTTTCAACAAACTTGAAGAGTTACGAATCATTACTCCCACAAACACTCATTTTTTTATGCATCAACCTCTTCTTCTATCTATAAAAGGGGTAACAAAGATAAATGAGAACATTTACGACTTCCTAAGACTTCAGTAAGACTGTAAGATTTTTAAGTATTGTTTGATCACTGTCTGAGACTATATTCATTTCTTTTAAAGTTTTTAGCTTCTTCTTCTTCTTTTTTTTTTTTTTTTAGTTACATAATCGTGGGGATTTTTTTGTTGTTTGGTTTTTTTGAGACAGAGTCTCACTTTATCACCCTTTGTAGAGTGTCATGGCATCATAGCTCACAGCAACCTCAAACACTTGGGCTGAACCAATCCTCTTGCCTCAGCCTCCCAAGTAGCTGGGATTACAGGCCCTTGCCACTATGTCTGGCTATTTTTGGATATAGGGTCTCACTTTTGCTCAGGCTGGTCTCAATCTCCTGAGGTCAAGCAATTCACCCACCTTGGCCTCCTAAATTGCATAATTTTTATTAATCTACTTTTAAATTCATGGATGCATACCTCTGTAATCTCTTTTGCTATTGAATCTCTACAGTGATTTTTTAAATTAACCACTATTGTGGTTAATGGTTAAAATCTTTCTAGGAATAGACTTTCTTTCTTTTTTTTTTTTTTTTTTTTTTGTCAAGACAGAGTCTCATTTTGTCACCCTTTTTAGTATAGACAGAGTCTCATTTTGTCACTCTTGGTAGAGTGCTGTGGTGACATAGCTCACAGTAACCTCAAAATCCTGGACTCAAGTGATTCTCTTGCCTCAGCCTCCCAAGTATCTGGGACTATAAGAGCCTACCACAATGCCCAACTATTATTTTGTTTGTTTGTTTTAGCAGGCCTGGGGCGGGTTCAAACCCACTGGCCCAGTGCATGTGGCTGGAGCCCTAACCACTGAGCTACAGGCGCCCAGCCCCTAGGGATAGATTTTCCACTTCATTTTTTATAGGTTCTATTACTTTTTAGAGAAGTTCTTTTTATTCATTTCAAGATGTTTTCCTTCATTTCTTGGATCATTATTTAAACAGCTGTTTTAAAATCTTTGGTTTGAAATTTTAACATTTGAGTCATGTCTTTATAAGATCCTGTCCATTTTTACCTCCTTAAAAGTTGTTTTGGTTTTCTGGATTTTTGTATTTTTGTTATACTAAATCCTAGATATTTTGGGTATTACATTTTGAGACTTTTTCTATGAAAAAATATATTAATATTTGGTGGACTATATTAACTGTTTTGTTTTAGCTGGAAGTCAATTCTGTTGGGTTCAGATCATAATTCCTGAATTGGCTTCTGGGGCCAATTGGTCTGATATTTTAGGTCACAGAATCTTTTTAGTGCTATTCTGATTTTCATTTCTTACCCACCTTCCAGATGCCATTCCGGGATGCGCACAGTGGCCTTCACTGCAGCTCAAATCTTAAAACTTTTGCTGGGCTGCTTGAGACTTCTATCAAGTGTTTGCATCTGTGTAGTGAAAGTAAGACTTTGTACAGTGATTTAAATAATCCCCTTCTTAAGCTTCTTTCTCTTTTTTTTTTCATTACAGCCCACCATCCACTCTCTAGTTTCCAGTATTTCCTTTTCTTGGTATTGTGCCTAGGAAGCTAGCAAAGTATCGTCTTCATATTGCCTCACACTGCCCATGACTGATTCCACCTTATAGCAAAGGACCAAGAGGAAAGAGCTTAGGAGACCACTTCTAATGCCAACCACTGCCACCCTTTCTGCTTAATGTAGGGTGGGAAAAACCTAAAAGACCTCTTCTCACTGTGCCAGTGAGAAAGAGGTATTGCTTCATTAAAAAAAATAATAATAGTTGTTTTCACAAGGTAGATTGAAAGGACAGCATGTAATTCTTACATATAGTAGTAGGGAAGTTGGGAGCTAATCAATAGATTTGTGGTATCATAAAAGAAACTCCCCAAACATGGAGGACTTCTTCCTGGAATAAATGATTCCCTTACCTAGAGTGTGAGAATAGGATTCTTGGACCAAGACAAAGAGGATTAGGTGAAAAATAAATTTTCAATAGACATTTAGTGTGTAATTTATCAACAAATCAAAGAAAACTATTCAAGTGGAATAGAAACCTATTTTAAGTACATAAAAGCAATAAATACTTCATTTGTAGGGTTAGTAACATTTTAAGGCCTTCTTTTCCTTTCTCTCTGTCTCTTTCTTTCCTTCCTTCCTTCTGTCTTTTCTTTCTTTTTTTTTTTTTTAAGATAGATTCGCTGTTGCCCTGAGTAGAGTGCTGTGGAGTCATAGTTCATAGCAACCTCAAACTCTTGGGCTTCAGAAATACTCTTGCCTTAGTCTCCCGAGTAGCTGGGACTGCAGGCACCCAGCACAACTAATAGCTAATTTTGCTATGTTTAGTAGACATAAGATGTCACTCTTGCTCAGGATGGTCTCAAACTCCTAAGCTCAAGCAGTCCACTTGCCTTGGCCTCCCAGAATGCTGCTATTATAGGCGTAAGCCACCACACCCTGCCAAAGCCTTTATTTCTTTTCTTTTATCTATTTATTTATTTTTGAGACAGAGCCTCAAGCTATAGCCCTGGGTAGAGTGCCATGGCATCAGCTCACAGCAACCTCCAACTCCTGGGCTTATGCAATTGATTCCCTTGCCTCAGTCTCCTGAGTAGCTGGGACAATAGGTGCCTGCTACAATGCCCCACTATTTTTTGGTTGTAGTTGTCATTGTTTGGCAGGCCAGGGCCAGATTCGAACTCACCAGCTCTGGTGTATGTGGCTGGCACCTTAGCAGCTTGAGCTACAGGCACCAAAAGAAGCCTTTATTTCTTAGTAAAATACACCAATAAGTGTGAGGCAAAGAAAAATAGGTTTCCATTGTCTTTTAAGAAAGAACTTAAAAAATTAGAATGTTTGTGAAAAACTAGCTTACACTATGCAGTGATATGTTACCCATCTTGCATGCTTCAAGAAGTTAAATCAGCAGAAACTTAGTGTCAACTTGACAGGAATTGCATAAAGGGAATTTCAACCTGACATGAGACATAGCAGATGGCCAAATATTGCTTTCATTTCTAGAAGGCTAAAGTGATTTTGGTTACCTGAACAAAATCATTTGCTAAAGGAAAACATCAGAACAAAAGTAGTAACCCAGAATAATATAAAATGTTCCATAAGGAAATCTTTAAGAAAAATACCTATTTTGTGTGTTTATTTTCAAACTTTATATCTATAGCATCAGCTGAAATCTTTCCCCACCTAATTCCTAAGATATAGATAGTATTATCTTCCATAAGGCATGTTTCATTTGGTTGGTGAGTGATCAATATCAGGACACTTAACAGGTTATATTTATTTTAAGGAGGAATAATTTCCATACTAGGTAGTGATAAATGTATTGCTCATCACATCCAGGTACAATAACTACTGGTATATTCATTATGGACACAGGATTACTTTAAGATTATAATTGTGACTCAAAAATTCTCTTGAAAAGATTATACAAAATAACTATATCATTTAATTGAAGCTTTCTGAGTTGTGCTGGCATCAAAAGACTCAACAATAGAATCTGACCAGTGTAATTATAATTTGCTACCTGTAGATTAAGGGCATGTTTACTTGACAAATGTATCTCTGAAAAGAATACAATTTCATCTCAGGCCATTTTTTTTTTCCTACATGTTTCTGCCAGGTATTCCTTATATGCACTATTAGGATATTAGGAAATGTTGCTATGTGATATTTATGATTATCAATAAAATCAATGTTTCTGTCAAATAGATTTCATTTTCTTTTGGTCAACATAGCTAGGCCCACATTCAAGTTTACTCAATTCTGTTCCCTCTTTTTGGACAATGATTTACTGCTATCAGAGTTAAACAGCTTACTCTCCTACCCACTTATCTTCTCCAACCTCCAAGTTTTACAGATCCAATTAATTAATTACCCTAATATTTCATACTATTCCACAGTATAAAAAACATAGCTAACGAATTAGATAATTTCCCTCAGTCCATGTAAAGTCAAAACAAGGGAGCCACATTCCTTAGTCTTTGCCTTAACGACTAAGTTAAATTTTCACTCACTGCTGTTTGTAGAAAACTTTTTTTAATATCTAACACCCAGAAAGCAACCACCTGAAGATGGTTGAAGATCTCTAAAATCAAGAAGCATTTTGAATATATATGTAGATAGAGAGAGCGGTATGGATATACAGTAGTAGCTAATCTGAATAAAACCACTTCTTACTTGGTGATGATATGGTACAGCCAGGGCTATATTATTTTCCAAACCAAAAAAAAAAAAAAAAATGTTGTCACATATATAAACAAATATAATTATATAAATATTTGCATAAATTTTCTTATTAAAAATAGCTCTAGAATTTAAATCTGAAAGAGGATTAGCGAAAATGGCAAAGTGATGAAAAATAGTTGTCAAAAGAAATCTAGTTAAGAAAAGTCAAATTTTATGGCTAATAATAACTCTTAAGATATTTTAAAATATGGTTCAATTGGTTTTTATTCATTACTTTTATTTTATTCAATTCAAAAAGCATTTTTTGTTTGAAATAATGTTATAGTGTTAAATTCAATGAGCATAGATTCATTTTATGATAGCTTAAAAGTAAAGGCAATAATCTATTTCAGTGCTGCTTCTAGAATATGTTGTTTAATATGTACTTTTAAATTAATTTTTGTAGTGACTAAGATAATATATTGATTAGTAAGTCTTTTTTACAATGTGGCAAGGAAAATTTAAGAAGTATCTTAGAGTGCATTGATAAAAAGTTTTATTTTTTTTCACAAAATATTTTTGAGAATCACTGTCAAAGTAGAAGTTGTGTATGGGACAGACTAGCAGTTTGATTCCATCCACCGTATCTCATGAGATTTTGCTTTCGTGTTATCATAAATACCAGGCATTGCCAGCTCCCCCTCACAACCAAGAGGTGGACATATTAACCTGTCAGATTTCAGGATATTGATTGTATTGTATTAACAAGTAGATCTAGACTGACACTCCACACACTGCCTGTCGCAAGCTGAACCAGATCCAAGGTTTTGGCTGTTTTTCTAGTTAGTTTCTTTATTAAATAAAGTGGGACTAAAAAAGCTAACACAGGGTGGCATCTGTGTCTCAAAGGAGTAGGGCACTGGCCCCACATAGCAGAGGTGGTGGGCTCAAACCCAGCCCTCCCAAAAAAAAAAAAAAAAAAAAGAAAAAAAAGCTAATACAAAGTTACTTATTTCTCTACCCCTTACACAAGTATCATAAACATATCTTACTAGGTTTTCACAAAGAAGGCCATCTTTTTTTATTTAATATTTTTGATATACGCCTACTAAAACAAAATTAGTTATAAGCGTAAGTTTGCCTGCTTGTATTCTGTATATTTATGGTTGTTAAAAGCAAGAACGGCTTAGAAAATATGTTTTAAAGGTTCACATCTTAAATGAAAACAACAAAATAAAATATCAAACAAATTCTAATTCTATTATTCAATTTCTGTCATTAAACCAACTCATGGAAAAATAAAATCATACCTACAAACTCACAATTGCTCAATTAAAAAAAAGACATAACCTTACCTACCCATAGGTTATGTTTCTTGTAAAGCTGTTCACACTCTGAAACTCTAATCACACCTCAAAACACATAATGCTGAATTGTCATTTGAGATTATTCCTCTATCGTATTACCTCCTCCATTTGTGAAGATGTCATTTCTGCATTATTCTACATGCATGGAACACAAAATAGTCCATTTTGTGTGATAGGTCAAAGAAAATCCTGGCAGCTTCCACACTGTAACACTGTAAATTAAATGATTGCTCTTGATCTCATCAGGAAACTTATGAGTTATCATTATTGTTTCATTTTTAATTATAATTTTTTCTTGATCCATATGTAGCATTTTATTTTGCTCAAACATAGGCCTATCCGTGGATAATCATAATTGTCTTCTTTAGAAAAAAATCCTCTAGTTTGGCAAATGTGTGCTACATTGTTATAAGACCATACTATACACTCAAAACGACTCTTCCCACTAACCTGTGAGTAACTGTGTGCTTTAACAGGACAATGAAATCAAGTCTTCAGCTGAAAGTCATTCAACAGTCTTCAAAGATGTGCAACATTTGTTCTGTAGGACCAGTTTCCCCTCCTAAATATTGGAAACTATGCTGCTGTTTATGTTTTTACCCCATAAAGTGCTAATCACATTATATTCTGTTGTAAGTAGAAGCACTGCTGGTTTCCAAATGGAAGAGGGTGCAGGAGTCTCTAGTGAGTATGTTAGAACAGCATAATTAATAACCTGTAAAAGTTCCACAGTAAATGGTATAGTGTGGAAGAAAAAGATATACCACTACCTTGTACATGAAAGAAAATTAAATACATAAAAGAAATATATAAGTATGTCTAGAAGGAAGACAACACACTCTGAGGATATGTCAAATTATTTCTTACATAATAAAGATGGTATTCAAAGTGTTTTCTTTGGTGAATCATATGCTGACTAACAAGTATCAACAACCAAATAACTCCCTTGTTACAGCCCGACAAAGTATTCCATGTTTGAAAAACATTGAAACAATAGCGGCATCTAGTAGAAAATGTAGTAACATGATGTATCTTATATGACTTCTATAAATACATCAGAATATAACTATTTCAAAGATTCAGCCTTTTCTCAAGGTAACAAATACAATAACCATTTGTCAAATACTGCCTTAAATAAATATTTTTTATACTCTAAACAAAAAAAAATCGCATGCGGTTTCTGCCTCCCAAACTACAAATTATTTTACACATTCAAATAAGAGTATCATGAATTACTTTGATTTTAATATGTATTTTTACGACAGCTGCTGTTGTATTATTGCAGATTAGCTTTAATGTGGTATATCTTAAAAAATAAAAGCTGCCCTTTTAATAGCATGTTAACTAGCTGTTTCTAAGATGAAATTTATTTCACTCACGTGGTCCGGAAATAAACAGATTAGTATTCTGCTTTAGAGAAATATAAAGAAATGGGAATTATAAACTTAAATTTAATAATTTTAAGTGAAAACCTTGTTTCCTATTAATAAAAAGATATCTATAGCATAAATATCGCATGACTGTTTAATTTTGTTCTTCCAACAAAATTAGAATTTGATCCAAATGAATTGCCTACAGAGTGGGGAGTTTACTTGATTTTGATTTTTCTTAACTACTGATGCTCCTTCAGATTAGGGTAAGAATTTAATTCCAAATTGCTTTAGTGAATGGAGCAATGAGAAGTTTGGAAATGTTACCTATACTTGTGCCATTCATTGAGAGCTTGTACTTGGTTACAAAACATCAGACCCTACTGATAGTGGAGTTTATATATTACATTAAAATAGTTTCTAATTATTCCTACTATTCCCTCATACTGAGAAAAAAAGAAAACAGAAAACCTTTCCTTTTCCTCTCCGGCAGCAAGCATTACACTCTCTGTCAATGCTCCGTGGAGATGATAAAATATATTTTATTTTGCCAAAATTCACCAAAGTATAATAGATGAAATTGTCAATATAAAGAAACAAAAAGGAAAGTATAAATAAGCATGCTGAACAATGAAGACGTGCTAATATTTTTTAAAACTATATAGCATTGCTTGGACAAAGTGTAATAAAACTAAAAATAAAAAACAAAGTAAAAATATATACTCCTGTGAAGTCTGAGAAGAAATAGAAAGAAAATCTTTCTTTGCCTCTTTTTATTTTTTTAACTAAACAGTAACAAGTCCATAATGAAGGTTTAGCTTATATTGTGGTGGGGTTTTCTTTTTTGTGGCATTATCAAATATAGAAAATCTATTTTGGGGCGAGGAAAAGTTGATTTTAAATCAGCTGAGAAGACAGGAGGAAGGTAAAGGAATTCCAGACTCCATAAGCAGCTGTAGGGTTTTCTGCTGTCATGGAGGGAGGCCATTTGCACAATGAGGCTGATTCTTTATCCTTAATCTGTTGGTCCATATCTTTAAAACCCAGCATCCACAGATGAGAAGTACAACAGAATAATATAATAACAACCTAGAACTGAAAGAAAATAAATATATAAGCTGCATTTAAAAAAAATGCTTACCACTGAGACAGAGCGGGTTTAAAACACCTAGATGTAGTAACATGTGGTAACAGTGATCATTTACTAATAACCAACATTTTTCTTTTTAAATAAGAGACAGAGTCTCACTTTGTCACCCTCAGTAGAGTGCTGTGCTGTCATAGCTCACAGCAACCTCCAGCTCCTGGGCTTAAGCTATTCTCTTGCCTCAGCCTCCCGAGTAGCTGGGACTACAGGCTCCCACCATAATGCCCAGCTATTTTTTGTTGTTGTTATTGCAGTTTGGCCAGGGCCAGGTTCGAACCTGCCACCCTCGGTATATGGGGCCGGTGCCCTACCCACTGAGCCACGGGCACCGCTCTAATAGCTAATATTTTGAGCTTTTAAAATGGGTTGGCAACTCTGTTATGAACTTTACAATTACAGACTCATTTTTCCTCATTATAGGCCCATCAATAGATGTTACTATTCAATGAATTTTATGGATAAAAATGCTGAGATACAGAGAGGTCAAGGAAGTTGCATAAAGAGATTCAGTTAATAGGTAGTAAAGGAGGGTTAGGTTTCCCACCCAAGCGATACTACGCTCCTAATCACATCTTGGATGTTTGGGTTATTTTGTGTGTGTGCCAGGCACAAGGCTAAGCAGATACACTCTTCTATCTTGTAACAACTCTGGTGGGTAAGTGTGTATCTCTATCTTGCAGATAAGAAATTTAGGATTAGAAAAGAAAGCCCCACAATTCCAGCGCTTTAGAGAGAGTTTCAGTGGCTTATGTCCTCCGCATTGCATTCTTAAAGAAAAAAAAATACCATTTAAGATGGTTTGTTAATTCATAATTGCCAGGTCATGGAAGAAGCCCAAGTGCCCATCAATCCATGAATGGATTAACAAACTGTGGTATATGTACACCATGGAATACTATGCAGCCATAAAGAAAGATGGAGATTTTACGTCCTTCATGTTCACATGGATGGAGCTGGAAAATGTTCTTCTTAGCAAAGTATCACAAAAATGGAAGAAAAAGTATTCAATGTACACACCCCTATTATGAAACCAGTTTATACCTTTTATATGAAAGCTATAACCTAATAACAGTCTAAGAATATGGGGGGGAGGGAAAAGAGAGGGGGAAATGGATAGAGGGAGGGGGATTGGAGGGATCACTTCTGAGGCTTATCTTACAAGGGTACAAGTGAATCTTTCTAAGAGTAGAATGTGAACGTTTTGAAACAATAACTAAGAAAATGATATGAAGGCTATGTTAACCAGTTTGATGGAAGTGTTTCGGATTGTGTGTGAAAACCCCACACTGTACCCCAGAAGTGTATTAATGCACATAGTTACCATTCAATTAAAAAAAAAAAAGCAGTGGAGACAATGGGCAGCCTTACCTGGTTCCTGATCTGAGTAGAAATGATTTCAATTTAACTCCATTCAATACCATATTGCCTGTGGGTTTGTTGTAGATAGCCTCTATCAATTTGAGAAATGTCCCTTCTATACCAATTTTCTTAAGTGTTCTGATCATGAAGGGATGCTGGATATTATCAAAAGCTTTTTTCTGCATCAATTGAGAGAATCATATGGTCTTTGTTTTTTAATTTGTTTATGTGATGAATTATATTTATAGATTTATGTATATTGAACCAGCCTTGAGACCTTGGGATAAAACCCCAAGGTGTATAATGTGTTTGATGTGTTGCTGGAGTCTGTTTGCTAGGATCTTGTTCAATATTTTTGCATCAATATTCATTAGAGATATTGGTCTAT